>JAVSCE010005960.1:0-40029 GCA_032199065.1 Smutsia gigantea | reverse complement strand
AAAAATAAACAAAATAGATAAACCCTAGCCAGACTCATTAAGAGAAAAAGAGAATCTACACACATAAACACAATCAGAAATGAGAAAGGAAAAATCACGACGGACCCCACAGAAATGCAAAGAATCATAAGAGAATATTATGAGAATCTATATGCTAACAAGCTGGAAAACATAGAAGAAATGGACAACTTCTTAGAAAAATACAACCTTCCAAGACTGACCAAGCAAGAAACAGAAAAACTAAACAGACCAATCACCAGCGACGAAATCAAATTGGTAATCAAAAAACTACCAAGAACAAAACCCCCGGACCAGATGGATTCACCTCTGAATTCTACCAGACATATAGAGAAGAAATAACACCCATTCTCCTTAAAGTTTTCCAAAAATAGAAGAGGAGGGAATACTTCCAAACTCATTCTATGAAGCCAGCATCACTCTAATACCAAAACCGGGCAAAGACCTCACCAAAAAAGAAAATTACAGACCAATATCCCTGATGACCGTAGGTGCAAAAATACTCAACTAAACATTAGCAAACCGAATTCAAAAATACATCAAGAGGATCATACATCATGATCAAGTGGGATTCATCCCAGGGATGCAAGGATGGTACAACATTTGGAAATCCATCAACATCATCCACCACATCAACAAAAAGAAGAACAAAAACTACATGATCATCTCCATAGATGCTGAAAAAGCATTTGACAAAATTCAGCATCCATTCCTGATTAAAACTCTCAACAAATGGGTATAGACGGCAAGTACCTCAACATCATAAAGGCTATATATGACAAACCCACAGCTAACATCATACTTAACGGCGAGACGCTGAAAGCTTTTCATCTAAGATCGGGAACAAGACAGGGATGCCCACTCTCTCCACTGTTATTCAACATAGTACTGGAGGTCCTAGCCACGGCAATCAGACAAAACAAAGACATACAAGGCATCCAGATTGGTAAAGAAGAAGTCAAATTGTCATTGTTTGCAGACGACATGATACTGTACATAAAAAACCCTAAAGACTCCGTTCCAAAACTACTAGAACTAATATCTGAATTCAGCAAAGTTGCAGGATACAAAATTAACACACAGAAATCTGTTGCTTTCCTATACACTAATGATGAACTAACAGAAAGAGAAATCAGAAAAACAATTCCATTCACAATTGCATCAAAAAGAATAAAATACCTAGGAATAAACCTAACGAAGGAAGTGAAGGACCTGTACTCTGAAAACTACAAGACACTCCTAAGAGAAATTAAAGAGGACACTAACAAATGGAAATGCATCCCATTCTCTTGGCTAGGAAGAATAAATATTGTCAAAATGGCTATACTACCTAAAGCAATCTACAGATTCAATGCAATCCCTATCAAACTACCACCAGCTTTCTTCAATGAACTGGAACAAATAATTCTAAAATTCATATGGAACCACAAAAGACCCCGAATAGCCAAAGCAATCCTGAGAAGGAGGAATAAAACAGGGGGAATTACACTCCCTGACTTCAAGGTCTACTACAAAGCCACAGTAATCAAGACAATTTGGTATTGGCACAAAAACAGACCCACAGACCAGTGGAACAGAATAGAAAATCCAAACATTAACCCAAACATATACAGTCAATTAATATTTGATAAAAGTGCCTTGGATATACAATGGGGAGATGACAGCCTCTTCAGCAGCTGGTGTTGGAAAAACTGGACAGCTACATGTAAGAGAATGAGACTGGACTACTGTCTAGCCCCATACACAAAGGTAAACTCAAGGTGGACGAAAGACCTGAATGTAAGTCATGAAACCATAAAACTCTTAGAAAAACACATAAGCAAAATTCTCTTGGACATAAACATGAGCAACTTCTTCATGAACATATCTCCCCGGGCAAGGGAAACAAAAGCAAAAATGAACAAGTGGGACTATATCAAGCTGAAAAGCTTCTGTACAGCAAAGGACACCATCAGTAGAACAAAAAGACATCCTACAGTATGGGAGAATATATTCATAAAAAACGTATCTGATAAAGACTTGACATCCAAAATATATAAAGAACTCATGCACCTCAACAAACAGAAAGCAAATAATCCAATTAAGAAATGGGCAGAGGACATGAATAGACACTTCTCTAAAGAAGAAATTCAGATGGCCAACAGGCACATGAAAAGATGCTCCACATCACTAATCATCAGAGAAATGCAGATTAAAACCACAATGAGATATCACCTCACACCAGTGAGGATGGCCAACATCCAAAACATAAACAACAACAAATGTTGGCAAGGATGTGGAGAAAAGGGAACCCTCCTTGCACTGCTGGTGGGACTGCAAATTGATTCAACCATTGTGGAAAGCAGTACGGAGGTTCCTCAAAAAACTCAAAATAGAAATACCATTTGACCCAGGAATTCCACTCCTAGGAATTTACCCAAAAATGCAGCAGCCCAATTTGAAAAGGACAGATGCACCCCTATGTTTATTGCAGCACTATTTACAATAGCCAAGAAATGGAAGCAACCTAAGTGTCCATCAGTAGATGAATGGATAAAGAAGATGTGGTACATATACACAATGGAATATTATTCAGCCATAAGAAGAAAACAAATCCTACCATTTGCAACAACATGGATGGAGCTAGAGGGTATTATGCTCAGTGAAATAAGCCAAGCCGAAAAAGACAAGTGTCAAATGATTTCACTCATATGTGGAGTATAAGAACAAAGAAAAAAACTGAAGGAACAAAACAGCAGCAGACTCACAGAACCCAAGAACGGACTAATAGTTACCAAAGGGAAAGGGACTGGGGAAAATGGGCGGGAAGGGAGGGATAAGAGGGAAAAAGGGGCATTACGATTAGCAGATGTAATGTTGGGGGGGCACGGGGAGGGCAGTACAACTCAGAGAAGACAAGTAGTGATTCTATAGCATCTCACTACGCTGATGGACAGTGACTGTAATGGGGTTGGTGGGGGGGATCTGATGAAGGGGTAGTTTAATAACCATAATATTGCACATGTAATTGTAGATTAATGATAATAAAATAAATTATATATTTTTTTTAAAAGTGAAATAACTTATATAGCCATAAAGTGACACAACCACAAGCTGGAAGTGCTCTTAACTGTTGTGATTCACTGGTGTTCTCCATTCTGCGTGTGTATATGCACACATGTGCAGATTCTATTTCTCATTAATAGCCATGCCAAATGAATAAACAGTTGGTGCTTAATAAAGATTAGAGAAACTATAATCAGTAACTTCCAAAAGGGGTGTCTGTATAGAAAATGCTCCCATCCATGACCTCAGATTCTCAGTCTAACCCAGGCTCACAATGTACTGTGTCTTTGGGAAATCACTTCCCTTCTCCCCACCCTGGTTTCCCCAGGCAGAGGAGCTGAAATCTGACCAGGCAGGGCACCTGTGAGACTGGTCAGCCAGTGATGGCCATGCCAACTCCCCCAAGGGAGGGTCTGCAGTGGGGGGAGACCTTCATTCCCTTCCCCTGGGCTCAAGGACACATGAGGAAGGCAGGCCTGGCTGGGTGTCTGGAGCCCAGTGTGAGACTCTGGCACCTACTGGGAGCTCAAAGCAGAGGAAGCCAAGCCCTGGGGCCACCACTGGCCATGGGACCCTGTTTTCAGCCATCAGTACAGTAAGGCTCAGCCAAAAAACAGATACAAGGGAAATTGCTCATGTATCAGCTGCTCCCAAACAGCCAAATGACCTTAAAGGGCATTCAACAAAGTCAACTCAACAATACAGGTCGCCAAGCCCATGGTAAAGGAGGGCAAAAAGAGAAGGCCATGTTTATGGGCTGGGCCACGCATGATGGGCCAAGGCCCCAGTCCCTGCCCCTGCAGGACTAGCTCCATTGCTATCCCCTCTCATCCTTCCTCCTCCTCTCCCTCGTGGTGCTCTCCTCTTAGACTGGAAACATATTCTTTTGTCTCCCTCTTAAAAATACAAAAGTTTTCTGTGATCCCCAGACCCTTCTGGTTCCTGCTTCTCACCTTCCCTTCCCAGCCTAGCACCTGGAAAGTCAAGTCCACGCTGCTAGTCACTCCAGGCCCTGGCGGAGGTGATCCCTTCTCCAGCCCAAGCCTCTCTCCCCACGTGGCCACCTGCTGGTGGGACACCAACACTCAGATCAACCACGCGCGTGTCGTGCAAGGTCAGCTCATGAGTGAACTCAAGCTCAACAAGTGTCATGAGCCTTCAGGTGTAGGATTTAAGAGGAATCATGCTGCCTGAGTTCAAATCACCCCTCTGCAACTTACGGACATTGGACAAGTCCCCTCAGTTCCTCATGTATGAAAGGGGGCAAAAAAAGTGCCCCCTTAGAAGTTGTGGGATGAGTGTGATAACGTGTCAATATCATAAGGAGGCGTGGTTGATATCATCAGTAAGCCTCATCAGATGTCACCAGTCATGACGAGCACCATCATCTGTTTGCCGGCCCCCAGCAGCTCTTCTTTGGACATGACCTCACCTTCGCCTGTAAACCAAAACCTAGTCAACTTGAGACCTTGAAGTCATTCTTAACTTCTCCTAACAAATCTTTAATTGCCCAGTCCTACTGGTTTTGCCTCTTATCTGTTTCTCCAGCCCAGGACCTCTTAGCCAACATCTGCACCTTCTCTCACCTACTCTACCACACCATCTTTTCTGTGGTCCACGCACCTCTTGCTCACAACTGATTCTAGTAATACTCAACATCTATATTTCCCTGCATACTGCATGGGCCTTTTCTCTATCAATTGATTTATGCTGTTTTCTCTGCCTGGAATTCCCCTCCCACCTTACTTCCCACCTTCTAAGACACTGGTTAGTCATTACCTCCTCCAGGAAGCTCTCCTGGATGCCCCAGTTGGGCAGCATACTTGACCTTTGAGCTTCCTTATCTTAGACTCATGATATTATATGGAGCTTTTCTTGTTAGGTCTGGAGGTCCCCCACTGAGCGCACCAAGGATCTCAATCATGTTAGTAAACTGTGTTTACTATTAGAGGAAATCCTCCCTATACAGGCCTTTTTCCCCTCTTAAAAAAGAAAGGAAGAAATCTATGAAAACAAGAATATTTCCACTATTTTAAAATCCAGAACTGACAGATTCTCCATGAACTGAACTGCATGATCAACAGCTTCCTTAAACCAATCAATGAGATTCAAAGGCAGGGAGATTGAGTCCTCTTGCCCTAGGGGACTGGTAAGGTCAAGTGATCATGCCTGACTTTGGGGTTTGGCAAAAGAAAAAAGAAAAAGAAACAGAATTGGACTATCGGTTCTCTGTACAGGCTTGTTATTCTAACAGAACAGTTCCAGAACTTGAAATGTGATCTCCAGGGGGGAGGGAGACATTTTCATCACAAATTAAGGTTAGACAGATGTTTTGGGCCTGGTATTACCTGAATCAAAAGCTCCATGAAAGAGCCTAACACATCCAGTGTTCCCAGCAGAAAGTAAACAGGAACCCCCTTTCCTTTTCCTTTTCATGTGTTTTTCTCTTCAGTTATATTTGAGGGGTTTCATATTTCCCTTGTGCGAGGGTGAGACACTGATGTCCACACCAGACCTTGTTTCCCCTCCAAAAAGCTGCAGGCCAGGTCTTCAGCAAGGGTCCTGAGCAGGCAAATAGCTGCAGAAGGAGTGGTACCTGGTCTGCAAGGTGGCTTTCAATCCATCTCCAGGGAAGTTCTTCTTAAAGATTAGAAGCAGAAAACCTCCCTCCCCAACACACACACACACACACACACACACACACACACACAACCAACACACACACACACACACACACAACCAACACACACACACGGGGACCCAGGGCCTATTCTGCCATAGTGAGGGGAAAGGCTGGGTGGAAGGACAGACAAGAACCACCAGGCCAGCACAGGGCATCTTACAGGCCTGAGCAGGAAGAAAGGCTGATCTTCCAAATACTGCCCATTTCTTCACCCCTGACAGCAAAGCCCAGCCTTTAAGAGGCACCCAGGGAAAGGGGCTGACGTGACCAAGAAAATACGTCTGCAGAATGACTAATGCCCCACAGGGACGGGGCTGACTCTGGCCTGGCTGCCTGCCAGAGGGTCCACAACCACTTTCCAAGGACATAGAGGGTGAACGTTCCTAACAAGCTTCCCCAAGGAGTGTCCCTTCCCAGC
Organism: Smutsia gigantea; assembly: GCA_032199065.1. Lineage (NCBI taxonomy): Eukaryota > Metazoa > Chordata > Mammalia > Pholidota > Manidae > Smutsia > Smutsia gigantea. The sequence continues at coordinate 33,865 of JAVSCE010005960.1, read as the reverse complement.
CCTGACCCTCTTTGGGCCCCCTCCAGAGGTCCACGAAGCCCTGCGGAAGCACACCAGGGTCCAGAGGCTGAGTCACTCCCTTGAGTCCAACCTGGGTCACAGCAAGTTCATTATTTCAAGGACAAGTTCTCAGACCCCTCACCCAGCAGACAGGAGCCAAGCATTTGAGGAGAGGGCTGGTCTCCCCCAGCAAATTGGCGTTCTCAGGGTCTGAAGCCCCAGGTGCCCTAGGGGGGCTGAGCTTGCCATGTACATACATGTTCAACACCCATGGGGAGACATCCCCTCTCCCCGGCTGTTGAGGGGGGGACCTGCCTCTGAGCCAGGCCCCCCACAAGCCCTCCTTCAGCTCGGGCTCAGCAGGCCCCAGGGAGCCCAAGGCAGGGCCTCCTGCAGAGCTTCCAGAATCTGGAGGGTGGGTGGCAGTGAGAGGTGCGGAAGGGGTGGCTGGGTGGAGCCAGGTTGTCCCGGCAGGAGGCCACAGAACAGAGCTGTGGATGGCGCCAAGTGTCTGATGTGCCTGCTGGGGGAGGGGGTGTCTAAAATCATTTCAAAAGCTGGAGGAAGTCCAGTCAAGGGGGCCTCATTCTCCATGGGGGGATTTCAAAGGAGATCCTGCTGTTGAAAAGGCTTCCAAAGACCCTTGCCTTTCTATCAGCTCCAAATAACTCCCTCACCAGCAGCAGCTAGGAGAGGGTGCCGGGAAATGTTTCCAAGGAGACATGTCCCTGAGCCATCATAACTCCCAGGGTCTGCAGGCTGCAATGCCATGGACGAAGCCCCCCGCTATAAAAAGTCCAGCTTAGTGTCTCCCAGGGGAGGTCTCCAGCAGCCAGGGCCCCTGGGGAGGCCTGCCTCAGACCCCCAGTGCCCGAAGTTTATGAGAAGGCCGCCAAGCTGAACAGTGCCACTTCTCCCCGCTGCGTCCCCCTGGTGCCACTAAGGGGCACTTTTACCCCCGCCAGCTCCAGACAGCCACTCTGGGCTCAGGCCATTTAGCAGGGAAAGCTGTCCACAGGGAGACTGGGCCCAGCAGTTTTTACTGGGACTGCAGAGCCAGCCCCAGGCCAGGCTTTTCCATTCATGCCTCCCACGGCCACCCCCTGCCACTTTCCCCAAGCCACCAGGGTCAACCAGGCATGCAGCATAAGACAAATATAAGTTATATCACCTCTCTCCTCACTTCTGGACCAGACCAGGCGGGCCTCTGTTCTCTACCCTTCTTCCTCAACACTGCAGCCAGATAAATCTCCCTAAAGCACTGCCATGTCCAGGCCATACTCTGCTCCAAAACCTTCAGTGGCTCCCTAGTGTGTAAGCAGGGACCAGGCTGCAGACACACATGAGCAAAGCATCTACTAAAATACAGTAGGAACTAGTGAGAACCATGGCATCTGGGAGCACCCCGTCCCAGCTGCTGCCAAACGCCCACCGACTGTGCCACGTGGGAATGGGGCCCTGGCCGCCGCCTCCTCTGATTTTTCAAGAGGAGCCAAATAAAACACCAGCCAAAGAGCCCCCAGATTTGGACCCTGGCCTTCTGGGTCAACCGAAATCCCTTAACCTGGCACTCGAGGCCCTCTGCGGCCCCACTCCAAGCCACCTCCCCAGCTTCTGCCCACGATTACCCCACGAGGTTCCCCTCGGGCCTGGGTGGGCTCCCCTGGCCCCCCAGACTCATGTCCTCTGCTCCTGCCTCTGAGCTTTGCTCACCCACAGTCCTCCTGCAAGAGCCACTCCCCATATTCCCAGCCTAACAACACAGCCTTCGAGGACCCTGTCTCCCTTATGTTGAGGCCTCTGAGGGCCTTTTTCTCTGGTGACTGTCCCTCCTTGCCAAGGCTACTCCCTCTGCCAGGCATGGGCCTGCCACAGAGAAAACTCCTCCTCATCCTTCAACACCCAGGCCTTTCTGACGGGCCTCTTGGGATTAAGTGGTCCCTGTGGCAGGAGCACCGATCTCACTGCACCATGCTTACCTGGTTGCCCATCACCTTCCCCCGGGCAGGGAACCCTGAGGGCAGCACAGGGTCTCTCCCACCACAGGCCCTGGCAGGGGGGTCATGCACAGTGGAGAGCCTGGTTTTTATTCAGACCCTGGCTCTGCTACTTCCAGGCTGGAAAAGCTTAGGTCGTCATTAAACTTCCTCTGTAAGACAGGAAACTAGCACCTACATGAAATACTGGCATGTGGTAGAGCTCAGTGCATGGCAGCTGTCAGCATCCTTACCCAATGGGACCTCCCTTCGCCGCATACTGTGTGTACTATGGTGTCCTCTATGGGATGCTGTAAGGCCTCCAAAGGCAGAGGCCATGTCCACTTTGCCCTCTAACACCCACAGAGACCAATGCAGCTCTCTACATGCAGCAGGCGCTCAGACAAGATGCTTGGATAGCTGGATGTGATAAGGCCAGGGGGAGGCAAGCAGACGGCAAAGGCAGGTCAGAGCGAGAGGAGGTACTTCCCTGCCACCAGAGGCATGGCTCACACGGGGCTCCCTAGCCCATGCCTCATGGCCGCATGCCAAGAGCTTGTACAGCCCCTTCTGCAATCCCAGGCTCTAAGACAGCTCCTTACCGCCTGCTCCTCAGGCCTCCAGCTCCCACGTGTCCAGAAACCAGGCCGGCTCACAGCACTGCAGAGCAGGCTTGGGTGAGGGGCCCTGTCCAGCCACCAGACAGGACTCCTTCCCACAGAAGCCAGGCCCTCTGCTCACACAAAGACCCCAGTACCCATCAAACCACCCTTTCACAGAGCAAACCCCTCGCCTTCCACCTGAGGACACACAGCTTGCGGCTCTGCACAAAAGGAAAGGGGGAAGAGAGAAGGGAGGGGGAGGCACCTTTGAAATCACTGCGGTCCAATTAGCCAGGCTCTTGCCCTTGGTGCTTACAAACAGGAACACACATTAACACCTGCTACAAAAGCAAACATTTGTAGATATCTTCATCTTCACCTCCTTGACACTCCCATGAAAGCATTCTCAGCAGCCTGTGACTGACAGGGTAGTTTTCTTCTTCTTCTTCAGCAGGGTACTTTTGAACAGAAAAAATTAAAAAGCCACCCATCTCCCTGTCAGGCTGAACTCCTGGGGCAGTACCCGCCCACTGTGGGCTCCTTGTGTCCCTGACCCTCAGAGGAGCCCCACAGATCACGCGATGGGGGCCAGTCCCTTCAGGGGAGCCAGACCAAGGCCCTGGGTGCCCAGGCCCACAGAGCACGGCAAGGCTGCATCTGGGTGGGGGCCGGGACCACTACGCTGAGCACAGCTTCACTGAAGAAGGGCCTCTGCTACCCGTCTTTTTATGGAAAACATGGATGACGGCACAGATGTGGAGCAATTCTCACACTGGTGGATTTCACACAACTGCTTAGGAAAGTTATTTGTATCTGCTGAAGGTGAACCTGCTCATATCCCATGACCCACCAATTCCAGCCTTAGAGATGCGCATTAAAATTGCCTGCATGTGTTCACCAAAAGTCACATACAAAAAATGTTCAGAGAGAGCAGCAGACTATTCGAAACGACTCCAGAATGGGGACTACGGAGTGGTCCTTCAAGAGCAAAAGAGATAAATGGTGATGTGTTCACACGTGGAATATTACAATGCCAACTACAGGCGCTGATATGAATGAGTGAAAGACACCAGACCCAAATGAGCTGAGACCATACGACCCTGTGCAAAGCAAGCCTGTGCTGTTAGGCATCAGGATGGTGATGACCTTTGTCGGTTGAGGGAGGGCCTAGAGGGCACCAGTGGGGGCTCCTGGCATGTGGGAATGGTCTTCCTCTTCATCTTGGTGTCGGGTACACAGGTGTGCTCAGTTCATGAAAATTCATGGAGCTATGCAGCTAATGGATTTTTTTCATGGATGTAGTCAAGGGTTTTGTAAAACACTGCTCTGTTGGCATGTCTGTTGTTGAGACTCTAATGAAAAGATGTTAGAGGAAGAAAAGGGAAGAGGAGGTAAGGAGTCAGGAAGATCAATCCATGACTAAAGTCTCACTGCTCAGCTGCCCGGGTCTTGGAGAAGGTGATCACGCTTCCACAAGACCCAGGGAACTGGGATTCCAGAAGCTCTGAGGCCTTACTGATAAATACGCCACCCTCCTGGGCCAGCCCCATGCCCACCAGAAATCCAGCTGTGCCCTCTCTTACAGCGAGGGCATCCCCAGCTGTCGAGGAGACCTGTCTCCAGAAGCTGGCAAGACCTCACAGCTGCTTGCCTTTCCCTGGGTCAAGCAGGAACCCTATGGAACTTTGAAAGCTCCCCTTCTAAGAAGTCTGAATTTTCCAAAGTCCAAAACCACTTGAAGAGGAATAGGAAAAGTACCCAAAATGACTTTGTAAGCATTCTGTTTTGACAATGTGCCTGAGGAATTCATCACATTTAGTGGGGAAATGTGAGCGGTTAAATCTATTCAATGTCATGACATACAAAATTGAAGCATAATTGCCCCTGAGTGCTTGACAACTGGAAAGCACTTCGTTTCAGAAATGAAGGGAAATTTATGCTGGGAAATGGAAGGGATTGTCAAAAGTCTGATTGTAATATGAGTGGAGCCACGACAAGAAGGCTTGGATGGAGAAAGTGCTCCAGCTCTGATATTTCTGTCAAAAATTGAAATGTCTCAGAAACAGCAGCAGTGACTCCATCCTTTACCCTAAAAGCCACTGAAATGATGATGGGAACCGCTCATTTCAAGCCCCAATGAAGTGGCCCCAGCACAGGGGGCAGAAACGCTCTCTTACCAATCATGTGGTTGGCAACATGGATTTGGATCTCTCTTTCGTTCTCAAAGGTCATCTGGCACTTGATGCACTGGTATGTCTTTTTCTGTTTGGAAGCCAAAAAGAAAGGAATTAGTCAGGAGATAGAAAAGAGCAGGAAGCAAAAGTTCCTAGAGGTCCTGGCTGAAGACTTCGCAGACTCTCCGGTCACCTCGCAGGTCTCTCCGGGCTATTCTCTTCCCACCAGCCTCTGAACCCAGCCCTTCAGGCTGCATAAAAGGGGTACAGGCTACATTCCAAGGGAGCTGCTCCTCTGCTCTCCCCGTGGAAGCTGCCCCATCCCAGGGTGAGAGCACATGGGAGAACCATAGACAGGAAGCTGAGGGAGGCTGCCCTGCTGGAAGCACACTCAAATCCATCTACCCATCCTTCCATCCACCCACCATGCATCTACCTAACCTCTGTCTACCCATCCATCATCCATCTATACACACACACACACACACACACACACAAACACACAGACACACCTATCCATCCATCCACCAATTCATTCACCCACCCATCCATCCAACCATCCATCCATCCCTCTCTTCCCACCCACCCACCTACTCTCTCATCTATTTACTCACCCTAAGGACCTCGTGGCCAAGCAGGAGACACTGCCCCCACCAACTCTGGTGCTCAGGGATGACGGAAGAATTCCTCATCCGCCCTAAGCACACAAAGCCCCAGATGATCCTACAGCTGGTTTCCACACACTGGAAGCAATTACCAGCTGCCTTTTCAGAGTGGGGGCAGAAAAATGGAGATCATCAGAATTCTTGAAGACCCATTCCAAGGAGCAGAGATTACTACGCTTAACTAAGCCTGGGTGGTCGTGAAGCCCCCCCTGTGGACACTGGTGGTATTGCCCAGGGAAGTGGTGGTGCCTGCGGCAGGCTGCGACGGTGGGTCTTTATGAAGGGGAAAGGGCGGTATTGGGATTCACATCATCCAAGCTTTCTGAAGACAACGTTCGCTCCTGGGATGATGGGCCTTCCTTGGCATCTGGAAGACGATCGGCACTCAGGCCCAACCCTCAGCTATGCAGCCAAGAGGAACCACAGGGGGCTCAGCTGTCTCAGCTCCTCCCTTGGCTCGAAACACACCTGCAGCTCCCCTAAAGGGCCTGGTCTGGCCTCTAGGCCTTTGCCTCTACTGTTTCCTCTACCTGGAATGCCCTCTCCAACCTTGAGGACTCAGTTCGAATGTCACCTCTTCTGAGAAGCGTTCTCTTCCCACTGCAGAATGAGTTCAGGCCTCCCCAGGCTGCCAAGCTCATGTTAAAAGCATGCGCACGGTCAGTACAGGGTTTTGCCATGGCTGACTGGCTTGTTTGCTCCTCATTGCACTGTGAGCACCCAGAGGCCCCGGATGTGTTTTGTCCACCTGTGAGGTCCCATGGCCAGCGAAGAGTAAGTGCCTAGGAAGCATCTGTTGAACAAATGGCCAAGGTTGCAAAATAATATGTGCCAAGCACTCTACTGGGGCAGAAAGGACAAAAAACCAAAGGTGATTCAGAGGTCCTGGATCCTTCCCACCCAGCACAGGGCCCAGCCCAGAGGGGTGCCTAAGAACTGAACTTTTATTATGACTGTGATTGGTGCTAAGCAAATCCTTACTGAGCAAGTGAATAAAGAAGCAGTTGGAATATCTGGTGCTGGGAACTTCAGGATCCCGGGGCAAGGTCCCGCTCAGTCTCCAGCACCTGCTCTGACAAGCCCAGCGGGTCTTTCCCCCAGTGTTTTGGGACACCAGGAGACTCTGTGTGTCCTCAGTGTGGGCCACAATACTGGGCCCCAAAGCAAGCATTCAGCATGGAAACACCCTGGAAGACTGGGTTAAGTCTGTGGACAGTACTGGGGAGTTTGGCCTGAAGAGACCACAGGCAATGGGGTCTTCTGAGGGGACATGACCCTAAAGCCCCCATCTCAGCTCGACTCCAGATCCATGCTGACAGAGAGCAATGACTGTGGGTCTCTCCAACTGTCAGATTCATTCATTCCCTCTCACATGGGTCCCCCCACCCACTCTGCCAGCAAGTATGAACGCTTGGTGCCAAAAGGAAGAGAGGGAGGGAGGGGGGAGGGAGGGACAGAGGGAGGGAGGGAGGTTGCATGCAAGAATGAAGCCCACCCCAGGATGCCCCAGGCCAAGGAGGCCCAAGGGCAGGCCTGCTGGACCAGAAAGGTCACATTCCACCTCCATGGCTCAGCTTGGGTGGAAGTCTCTGGAGGCTACAGCCATGACTAGTCCAGACAAGTGCAGGGGACAATCCATGATCAAATGGTTTTGGTTCCTCCTAAGGGCAGGTGGATGAAGTGGGTTTGTTGTGCTTGGCAAATAAATCACCAGGGGCCTGGGCAGGATAAGAGGTTACCCCCAAATGCTCCTCCACCATGTGGCCGCCCCTCCATGGCAGGAAAGGGACTGCAGATAACTGGGCTATTCCTGGTGGGGACAAAGGCTCCAGGGGACTCCCAAAGAAGGGGTCAAGGAATTGTGGCCTGAAGAGGCTGGGATTCACACACACATACACACGCATGGATGTGCACAGGAGGACATACGCCCAGACACGTGAGCATACATATGTACACTCCCTCACCCCGGTTCACCATCAACACACCAGGTCCTCGTGGGCACACTCACAGACCCCCACCCCCCCAGCACCCACAAAGTCACACAGGTGTGACACCCTCAGAGAGGTGACACGTCTTCATGGAACACACGTTCACACAGGATGACACATGCAGACTCATCCCCAGAGACACAAAGGCTTTTGGCCTCTCTCACTGGAACCCTGATGGCCACACCCACTACTCCCACATGCACCCACAGATGCACAAACAGCTGTGACACCAGGGCATGCCAGCCGCACCCTGACTCACGCCCTCACATACACACATGCTGCTCTTACATGTACACGTGTGCTTTCACACAGAGCATCACCAGCGCCAACATTCCCCAAGGCACATGGTGCGCACGTGCCCCACACAAAGACCCTCTCAGCCTTGCACGCAAGGCCAGGGGTGTCCAAGTCCTGATTAGCGGGTACCCGGCCAAGGCTGTCGGGTTCTCTACGTTGGTGGGATGTGAGCACAGGTGAGACTTTCTCACTCCGTCTCCCTCCTTCCTGCAACCTCGCCCAGCCCCCAGACCTCACCCCAACCCCTCTTCTCGGTCTGTTGTTCCCTCTTTTTCCCCCAGAGACCCCTCCTCTCTGGGGCTTCAGCCCCCACTAGGAGACATAATTACAGAAAGATACAACTTGGCATTCAGAGCACCTCCTCTGCCATAAGCCCCTTCCCCGGGCCCCGGCCCAGGAGAGCCAAAGCTAGGGCCTGCGGCCAGGGCCGCCTCCCCCCATGTGGCCCTGAGCAACCTCAGAGAGGCGTGCAACGCAGAAGGAGAACACCTCTGAGAATGGCAGAGATGGGAGAGGAGACAGCCAGAGCTGCGCTATTCCATCACCGCAATCACAGCTCACATTTACCGAACACAACGGGCAGGCTCTGTTTATTCTGAATATTCATGGTTATTTCACAAGCTCCACTTTAGGGATGGAGAAAGAGTTTCAAGAGGCTAAACCTCCTGGCCAAAGCCCCACATTGGTGAGCAAGGGAACTGGGATTTAATCCCACAGCCTCACTCCAGAGCCCACTGTCCGAGCTGCCATTCTCAGCGCCACACCCCAGGTTGCCCTGGACAGCTCTGGGCCACGTGACAGAAAGCGGGGTGACCTGGACAAACCCTCTAGCCTGGATGCCTGTTCACCCCACGGTAAGATGGAGAGTGAGAACACCCAGTCTGCCCCACCTGGTACTGTGACGATCTGATGAGTTGAGGGAGGGCTGCGTGCTGCCCACACTGGCCTGGAGTTGGGGTTACATTGTTATTACCCATAAATGGGGGAGGAGGAAACCTCAGCGCCTCACGCTCCAGCCAACAGCAGCCTCAGCCCCATAGGAACAGAGTCCTCTGAGAGCTGGTTGCTATGGATACACTCCCGAGGGTCCCAGTCTGCCAGCCCCCAAGCCCCGATGCAGCCCCCAGAGTCTGCTTTTACATGTGTGAGTCCTGGGGGAGGGCGGGGTGGGCTCACAGACAGCTGGGCCCCTGCCCCGAGGCGTGCCCAGGCAGGGGGTGAGGCCCCAGAGGCTGTGCCTTCACCGGGGAGGCACCCAGGCTTTGTCTAGCTCCCTTCCACAAATGGCCCATCTGCCCAGGCCTCTCGATGTGAGTGTCAGCTCACTCCTCTCTCACAAGGCCTGAGACAGGGAAAGGAAGTCCCACTGGGCTCCCAGAAAACAAGCCCCCTTGCGTTTGAATCCCTGCACTGCCACACACAGCTGTGTATCCTTGGGTATATGGCACTACCTTTCTGAGCCCAGTTCCCCCTCTGTCAAAACAGGGCACAGGAGTCTCTGTTTTTGCCATGGAAATGGTACAGGAACCTGTGCCCACACAGTAGGGCTTTGTGGAGTGGTGCTGGATGCAGGATCCAGGGAGAGACAGGGGAGGCAGAGGCTCTGGTAGTCCAAAAGGTTGGAGGCACTAGAAGCAGTCCCAGGGCTGGCAGGCACCCCAATGCAGAGGTGAGCAATGCCCAAGAGGCAGGGATGGGGCTGGGGTGTGCCTGGGAGGAGGGCGTGCAGGAGCCCAGCCCTGCCACGCTGTCCCACAGCCTGGGCATGGCTGACTTCCCGGACACCCCCGACTGTCCCCCACAGCAGCCTCTCCTCTCCTGCAACCAGGATGGGCTCCACAAGTGATGCACAGAGTGTGAGTCAAGAGCCCGGCCGCAGCAACACACACTACATGAGTTCAAATCCCTTCTCGGCCTCTTCAAAGCTGGAAGCTCATGGCAAAGTACCTAACTGTCCTGTGCCTCCCTGTATTTGTCTGTATAGTAAGTGTCATAAGGATTCGATAGACATAAAGTGCATGGCACAACCTTATCCCTCAATAAATGAGTTGTGATTATAAATGGGGAAAATACCAAGTGATATTTACCATGTGCCCTGAACTTCCTTTACCCACTTAATCCTCAGAGCAAATTGCTGAGGCCAGCACCGGAAACAGTCATGCTATTCAACAACTGATGAGGGACAGACGTTGACCGATCAGAACAGACGCTGGCTGCAACTGGAAAGGCCCTCGGCACCTCCCAGGTGATGTCAGCTTTGGAGACAGACACTGTGCTTTGTTTTGTTTATGGCTAGTGCTATTACTACAATTATTCCTATTACCCTCTGGCTCTACAGGTGAGGAAACAGGCCCAGAGAGGTCAAAGCACAAGTGGGCACTGGGAGAGGAAGATTTTAGCCCAGCTCATCTGACTCCAGAGCCCACGTGCTCTCCTAGTCCACCCACACTGGCCAGCCAGCAAGCTGAGGCCAAGGGGGGACAAAGCAGGGAGGCAATGACCACTGCCTGTGCCCAGGACCTTGAAGGGTGGACCCTTGCCTAGGAGCCCAGCTCAGTCAAAAGGCCTTGAGAGGGTGGGGTGTCAGCACCCCTAAAAGGAGTTCTCTGTTCCAGTGGGCCCTTGGGCAAAGTGATTTGCCCAAGGAGGCTCAGCAAGCAAGTGAATAAGTCTGCCCCGGATCAGTAACAAAGACGACCACCATCACTCATGGGGTGCTCGCTGCGTGTCAGCCAATGCACGAGGCCCTTTACCTATATTACGCCACAGGCCCCTCCTAACCATTCTGTCAAGTCGAGACAATTATTATTCCCCTTTTACAGATGAGCACTTGTCAAATGGGGCCCAGAGAGATAAGAAATGTATGCCATGTCACACAGCTGGAAGGCAAGTGGCAACAGGGGGTCAGATTCAGTCTACTGCAGAGTGGTATGTTTGCTGCATGATGGCACTGCTTCTCTGGGCTACTGGAGGGAGCGCCACCTGGAAACACAGAGCTCAGCATGGGTGGCTCCTGTGGGGGTCAGTGCAGCCTGAAGGAGCAGGGAGCAGGCTCTTACCCGGGGCACTGGCGACGTCTGGGTGCCTTTCCGGGGCCCACTGGTCTCTGGCGTGAGGTCACGGTGGTCCACTTGCATGTGGCTCTCCAGGTCCTCGGCACTCTCGAATTTGACGCTGCACTCGGGGCAGCGGAGGCCGGCACAGGGCCGGTCAGCAGGCTCGGGTGGGACCAGGCCACCCACCTGTCCATTGGCACTGCGGGCCATGCAGCCAGCACAGAGGCCATACGGGAGCCCATTGACGTCGAGCTTCACCAGGTCCTGCTTGCTACGGAACTCTTTGAGGCAAAGGGCACACTTGTAGAGCTTCTGCAGCCCCTGGCCATTGGGGGAGGATGCAGCCGAGCTTCCCGCCAGCTTCTGCATGTGAAAGGTGCCGTGGATCTTGAGCTCGAGCGTGGAGGTGACTGTCTGCATGCAGACCACACAGCGGAAGCCTGTGAGCGAGTTGCGTAGGTCGGGGTGCATCTGGCAGTGCTCGATGAACTCCTCCTCGCTCTGCAGGGGCATTTTGCAGATGCGACAGGTGCCCGTGTCCAGGCTCTTGCTGTGGGTCACCTTGTGCTCAGTGAGCGTCAGCAGGGAGGGGAAGCGCTCGCCACAGATGGGACACATGTAGTGCTTGGCAGGGCCCCGGTGCGTCTGCAGGTGCTCCCGTAACCCATTCTCCGAGAAAAAAGTCCGCGAACACACGTTGCATTTATGGCTACCTTTGATGAACTCTGCCTTCTTGCGTGAGCCATCGTCCTCGCCTGGCCGGATGTTGTGGTCCCGCAGCCGGTGGTTCTGTAGCAACACCTCCATGGTGTAGGCTGCCCCACAGATGTCGCAGCCGTACATGGGCTCCGACGCATCCACGTCGTCCTCACTGGCCTCGTGGCTGTTGGGTGCCTCAGGGTTCTTCAGCAGCATGCCCTGCAGATCAGCAGGCTCAGCCTTCTTGGTGGCAGCAGGGGGCACCCCGTTGGCTGTGCCATTCTCAGTCGCAGCATCAAACACGCAGTGTTTCTCCCGCAGGTGCTTCTCCAGCAAGATGATGGCGTGGAAGGCCTTGCTGCAGAACTTGCAGTTGTACTTCTTGCTGTGCGTGGTGATGTGGCACTGCAGCTCCACCTCGGTGCTGAAGGTCTCCCCACAGAAGATGCACTTGTGTGCCTTGGCCGGGTTGCCCAGGTGGCTGTGTTTGACGTGCACCTGCAGGTCAGCCTCCTTGCGGAAGTCCCAGTTGCAGGCTGTACAGCGGTACATCTTCTTCTCATTGCTGTGCTTCACCGCCAGGTGCACCTGGATGGACACCTTGGAGTCAAAGACCTCCTGACACAGGGTGCAGTGGTACAGCACGAAGGTGTGCATGTCCAACAGATGCTTCTGCAGGTCATCCACCGAGGAGAACTGCTTGTCGCAGCTCTCGCACACATAGTGGGTGGATGTGGTCATGTAATGCACTGTCAGGTGCTGCAGGAGGGACTCCGGGGAGTCAAAGTCCTCTTTGCACTGTGGGCACGCCTGCTTCCGCAGCAGTAGCTCCAGGTGCAGCTTCAAGTGGGTCTGGAAGCTCTCAAAGTTGGAGAACTTGAGGTCGCACTGATTACAGGGATATTCACCATTGGAGATGGAGTTGGCACTCGCTGAGAGCCGTTGCCGCTTTGGGGAGGATACCTCCACGTCAGATGATACCGGGCTCTGCTCCGCCTTGGACTTCTTGCTGTGGGCCAGTGGGATGTTCTTGTGGTTCTCCTTGATGTGCTTGGTGAGCTTCAGGATGGAGCCGAAGATGGGCGAGTTGGTGCAGTAGGGGCAGGAGTAGACCTCCATGAAGGACTGCGTGGGCTGCACGACCGGAGACTCCAGCTTGGCACTGCCAACACTGCAGTGGGCCTGCTGGATGTGCTCCGTGAGGGACGACTCAGTTAGGAAGCCCATGGAGCACTGGTTGCAGAAGAAGGCGTTATTGCCGTCAGGCGGGTTGACGTTGGGGCCGCAGTGGGAGATGCGGATGTGCTCCTGCAGGCTGTTGATGTCGGCAAACATCTCGGGGCAGTAGTTGCAGTGGAAGGCAGAGATGTTGCCAAACTGCATCATGGGATAGGCGTGGTTCTTGTGCAGCTTGCGGATGTGTTCATTGAGATTGTAGAGGGTGGGCATGGAGTCCAGGCAGATCTGACACGTGTGGCTCTGCTGTGGCTTATCCGCGTGGATGGTCTTTAGGTGGATTTCCAGCACAGCCAGGCTGTTAAAGTCCCGCTTGGAGCAGTAAGGGCAGCTGTAGACCACCTTGGACCAGCCCTGGCCATCATCTCGCATCTTCTTCTGGCCCCGCAGTGGCTTCAAGGTGGAGTCCGGGGTGGAGCCGCGCTCCACAGAGGCACTGGAGTCCGGTGTGGCGCTGCTCATGGAGGCCACGCTGCCCAGCATGGGGTCAGGGCTGACGCTGTGGTTACTGGAGTCCGGCTGCCGGTGGCTGTCCAGGTGGCAGTAGACGCCCTCCACTGAGGAGAACTGCTCGGGGCACATGGGGCACTTGTGTTTCTGGTTGGCATGGGCTTGGTGGATGTGGGCGAGTAGCGCGTTCTCGTCGACGAAGACCTCGGGACAGTGGATGCACTGCAGGTCGGCCTTCTCGGAGAGCTGGGGGTGGCGGGCAAGCACGTGTCTCTCCAGCTCCTCGGTCTGGCTGAAGGTGTCCTCACAGTAGTCGCACATAAAGTCGTCCTTCTTGGCCCCCTTCTCCGACGTGGCCAGATGCTGCTTGTTCTTCTGGTGGGCCTGCATGTGGCTCTGCAGTGAGCTGGTGGAGGAGAAGCCCCGCTTGCAGACGGTGCACTTGAAAGGCTTGCTGGAGCTGTGGGTCTTCAGGTGGATCTTGAGGTGGTCGCTGCGGGAGAAGGCCGCCTCGCACTCGTGACAGTGGTACTTCTTGTCGCCCGTGTGCAGCTTGATGTGCCGGTCACGGCTCCTCTTGTGCTTGAAGAGGCGGCTGCAGTAGGTGCACTTGAACGGCAGCTTGTCGCTGTGGATCTGCTCGTGTCTCTTCAAGTAGCTCAGGCGGATGAAGGACTTGTCGCAGAACTGGCAAGGGTATGGCAGACCCGTGCCCCCTTCCTCCTCACCCAGGCCGAGGTCACACCCATCTCCGATCATCTGCGTGGGTGACGCAACATCCTTGCTAGAGGGAGACGAGGCCACCCAGGAGAGCTGTGGGTCGTCGTCACCATCTGCAGGGGAAAGGCAGAAAGGAGATTAGAGGCAATTCCCAGGGCCGCCAAGAAACAAGGACAGAGCCAGCTTCCCGACAGCTCGTGGGCTGAGGCTGTGCAGCTGGCCACCTGCTGCCGGGAGGGGAGTGAAGGGAGGGAGCCCAGGGGGCCGGAAGCAAGTGGACATAAGGGCCCTCAGTCTGTAGGGGGACGGCAGAGGGACGGCAGGATATGGAGGGGACATGCCTTTCCCCTCAGCAACACCTGCCTGGGCCACGCTGGACGGCCACTTCCCTGATGTGGGGGTGGGGGGACAGTCTGGAAAAATGCACCGGAAATGACGTCACAGACCATCCGTCCCACAGGCGAGAAGGAGGCAAGACCCGTCACCTGATCAAGACCTGGGGGTTGACCCCCCGTCTTCCCCTAGTCCCCGTGGGAAATCCCACTAGTCCTTAGAGACGTAGGCAAAACTTTGCAAGAAAATAAAATTCACTTTAATGGGTTCAGCCATGCCACATTCTTCGGGGTTGGGTGGGGGACGGGAACGATTGGTGAAGTTGGAACTACTGCTTCGCCAGCCAGCAGGGGTATGTGCAGAGTCACAGACACACAGCATCAGACCCGAGAGACAAACGGGGGTCAGTGAAGAGCACTTGAGGGTCTGCAGTGTTCCCAGCCGAGACCAGGCTAAGGCGGCTGCTTCCTTTAGCTCCCCCTCTCCCCCTAGGTTTGCCAAGTCCACTGAGGACCCCAGGAGATGGCCGCATGGCATGGTGATTCGAGGACGGACCAGGACCCAGATGGCCAGAGAGTCCAGAGCCTCATGGGCCCCTAAACCCCCCGCGGCAGGCAGGAGGAGGCTGTCCTTGCACAGAAGCCCAGGGAGGGGCCACCTGTCCCCAAGGCCTTCCTTTGCAAAAAAAACTAAAACTAGAGGCTGGCCATTCCTGGGAAAACAAAGGCCCTAGCAAATAGGGCCAGTGAAGTTCCCAGAGGCCCAGTGGGGGTTGAATCAAGCCAGCCTGAGCAGTGAGTGAGTTCCACGGCTCAAGTTTCGTGTCAGGTGGCTTTAAAACTTAATAATGAATGAAAAGGACCGCAGGCTGCTACAGGCAGGGGAGAGACAAACAAAAGCTCGGGTTTGGCTGCACTGACCTTGCTGTTGAACCCCAAGGAAATAAACCACTGCCCCTGCCTCTCTGGCCCCCAGCTGGCCCTGCTTAGTCCTTAGAAAAAGCCTCACAGACGTAACCCTGAAAGCCTTGGCCAGAGGCAGCTCCTCCAGAAGAGAGAGCAGGCGGCCCACGTCCCCAGGCATGGGCGGGCCCTGGCACACACACTTGCGCCCATCCACTCACAGCTCACATCACTCCACAACTCACACACGAACTCAGACACAAACACCACACTCACGACAACCAGAGGCAGGGACCAGACCCCCAGGCTCTCACAGCTCCCTCTGTTGTCCCAGGCCAACCCCAAACCCCTAAGAGATGGCAAGCCCAGCTGCAGGGTCTGAGGGGTCCCTCAGACTGCTCCTAGCACCCCCCACCACCCCGGTGCCCGCCCAGGCCCAGAGCCCTGTGTGAAGATCTACCTGACCTCAGCTGGCACCGCTGGCAAAGCTCTGCCTGGAAGGATGCCGCTCTCCAAAGCTCCCGCCCAGTCCTGCACCTCCCAGCAGCCTCCCCACCTCTGAAGCCCAGCCACCCAGCCTGGCACGCGGCGCCTCCCAGACACCCTCCCGGGGCGAGGACGCCTGCTCCCCTGGGGGTGTCCCATTACGGGACTCCTCGGACCAGAAGGGGAAGGTGCAGCCTCTGTCGGCTCTTTGGGTGAGACACACAGGGAGGCGCCCAGCCCCTGCCTGGTGATTCCCAGCTCTTGCCAGCTGGGCTCTGTGGGAGGAAGACAAAGGGACCCGAGGGAGGAGATGGCTGGAGCTGGGACAGCTGGGGACCTGCTTTGCCCCCACCCCCTAGCCAGGCTCAACTGGCTTTTTATTATTTTGATGTCTTAGCTCAGACTCACTCAAAGAGCCCTTCCTGTGTGCCCAGCATGCTGCCACGTGCTTTCCTAGGACCACCAAGGAGGCAGGAACAAGGGCCCCTCCCACGGTCCAGATGAGGAGACCACGGCACAGCCACAGTCACTTTTCTCTAGATATGAGAGCACCGGGACATGGGTCTGGACGAGCTTCCTCGAGTCTGTCGAGTATGTGAGAAAGGGGAAGGGGACCCACGGGTCAAGCCTCCAGGGCAACCAGGGTCTGGATCTCCTCTGGGCCCTCCCTGACGACTGGCCACACTCACCAGGCTGATGAGCAGAGGACTCAGGCTCGAACCCAGGTCAGTTCAAGAATGAGTGAGACAAGGGAGGCACCATACCCAACAGACCAAGCCTGGACACATCCTTCTGCCAGAGTACTTTGGCTCCTGAGTCCTTCACACCACCCAAGAATGAGAGCACACTCCCGCCCTCAAAGCCCTCTCCTCCATGAATTCATCTGACTGCGAGCATTCCTCTTAACCTCTCAGACTCAGCTGACGCATCTGAAGAAAGGGAATCACTGTGCGGAGTGGACACGAAAAATTAATGCGAAAAAGCACCATTATTCCACTTCATGAATATCCAGAAAAGGCTTATCTGCAGAGACAGAAAGCAGACCAGTGGGTGTCTGGGGCTGGAGGAGGGAGCAGTGACTGACCGCATATGGGCAAGAGGCATTCTTTGGAGATGGCGAAAACGCCCTAAAACTACCTGTGTGAGGACTGCACAGCTCTCCAAATGTACTAAAAGTCATGAAATTGCTCACTTAAAACAAGTTTATAGCATACAAGTTATACATCAATAAAGCTATTAAACAAAAGCTCTATTTAGCCAACGATATAATAATTAGTACTAATTAGTGCAACTAGTGCTCGTATTAGTGGCTACATTTATTGAGCATGTCCTGGTGCCAGCACTATGTCAAGTGTTTCTATTACCACAATTAATTTATTTGCATCCTCACAGCCATCAGCAACATCCCATTTTTGAGATGAGAAGGCTGAGGCTCAGAGAAGTGAGTAACTAGCCCTCAGTCACATGGCCAGATGCCCCAGTGGTGTTGGCCAGAGTGCCCCATCTCCCAGTAGTGCTTTGAGAAGGGAGATCCTGGGTACCACCAGCCTTTGAGAAGGGGGATCAACCTACCTGGGGCCACAGTCCCCAAGGTTCCTTGCAGGGCTGCCTGATTGGCTTTATTTTTCTGCAAACAAGGTTCAAAACAAAGCAAAAGCACATTATTCTGGAAGTGGCAAACGGAGCAACTGCAGAGATTATAATGATCTGAACTGAAATTAAAATAAGGCTCCTTCAATGGAAAAGGCCCAATCAGGGAAATGGGCATCTTGACATAGGAAGTCCCTAACTCAGATTGCCCTGTTTAAAGCCTTTTATTCTAGTAACACTTAACCTTGGCTGCTGCAGTCCCACCCCTCCAAATGCATTCTGCTTTGGAGGCACTTAGCTTAGTGCTCTGGGATCAGGCTAGAGAGACGAACCGGGGCCAAAGTGAGCCGGATGCATGTGCAGCAGAGGAAGAGGGGTCCCTTTCCCTCCAGTGAAAACACGCAACTCACGCTGACTGTTAGGCACCAGACAGCACACACCCCCTGGCGGTTGCAGAAAGGGAAGGGGTGCACAGGGCAAAGGCCATCTCAAGGTTCCCTTCAATTTGAACATTTTAGAACTCAGCAGGTAAGTTCAAGGGAAGTCCGGCTACCTTCTTATTTCCAAGTAAAAACTTGTATAGATTTTATTATTGCCATGCACTCTTCTAAGAGCTTTGCATGTGTTAACACATTCAATCCTCAACAGCCCAATGAGATACGTACTATTATTATTATCTCCACTTGCAGGTCACACAGAGAGGCTGGGTAACTTGCTCAGTGCCACACAGTTAGCAGGCAGTAGGGCCAGGATTCAACCGCAGTGAGCCTGGTTCTCTGAGTCACTGTTTTCACCTGCTCCTCTCCTTTGGGAGGGGGTTCTGTCACAGGAGAACATCGAGTGGGAAACACAGTGACTAACGCTAGGCCTTCAGTTTCCCCTTCCCCTAAAATGACTACAAAGAAATAAGACAACGTGAGTAGAAAACCCACTTACAAAACAGAGATTAAAGTCATTTAAAAATGACTAATCTTGCAAAAAAAGACCTGGTCAGAAAAGCATTACATGAAGCATTCGCTGCCTGCTACAGGAAGGGAACCAAAACCAGCATAAAAGAGGGGAGAAATTTTGAAAAAATTCAATTAAGTAAAAAAAGAACATTAACTAGGCTTCAGAATACAGCAGTGCAGGACAGGGCGGATCCTAAGCTCATGTGGCCACACTTGTGAATTCAGTGGGCTCATGCTGCAGGTCCAAACACTGCTCCATCTGGGTGGGGCAGAAAGGCTGCTACCCAGGCCAGCTGGGAGCCTCAGCTCCACACCTCCTGCTCTCAGAGAGGATGCAGGTCGGGGCTGCCAAGGAAGTGCCCGCACAGAGGAGGGAGCCTGCCTGGCCCACAGGCCCCGGGAGTGAGCCAAGAAGGGCACCTTCCTGCAAGGAGAGGCACAGACTCAAACAGACACGAGGCCCCACCACCAAAGCTAGGCAGGGGGAATGAATAGCTCCGAAAAGAACACGGGGAGGGTCCCCTATGTAAATGGGAAGGTGAAAAGAGCTGATGCCCAGGCAGCTCCAGGTTTCTGGGATATTCCTGGGCTGGGAAGCTCCATTCAAGTGAATGAAAATGACTAGATATTCCAGGCCATGAAAGAAGCCTGACTCAGAGCAAGCAAGACAGATGCTGCAGATATGATGGGGGCAGAGGAAAGAGCACAGAACAGAGAGTCCATCAGGAGACCTGGGCCTCAGCTACCTCTGCTGCAATATGGGAAGTTGGAAGCTGGGGTCTCCAAGGACCCTTCTGGATGAACAGAAAGGTCATTCTGTACAATATTCTGACCAGCTAGCTTGTCTCCATGAGAGCCACAAAAAGGCCTGGAAGTTCTTCACGAAGCTCCAAAAGGTCTCCTTGCCATGCACCCATTTCCTTGGGAAAATGAAAATTACCCAGCAGACAACATCCCAGCAGAACAAACTTCTATGGTGCTCCAGGTAGGGTCACCCTCAGCCCCCACCAGGAGCTCCAGGAATGGGAATCGCTGTGGCCCTTGCCTAGCTCAGAGAAATGGGAGTCCAGGCTCAGGAACCATTTATATCAATCCCACATGATATGAGAGGTCCAGAGAAAGAAGGGAACTTCCAGAGATGGTAAATTTTAAGTGGTTGCCTACAGCACTCTGTTCAGAAGGATTCTAAGGCTCTATCTGGGCTCAGAAAAAATGAGTGCTGAAATCAATTGGCGATATCTTCCCTGACAGAGGGGTGTATCAGTGGAATGTTCAGAGGGCATTGAGCAAACTGGAGGAAGGGGTCTCCTCACTCCCAGTGCTAGAGAAGAAGCCTTTAACCGTCAAGCTTCCTCCTCCAAGAAAGGAGCTGCCCATCCTCTCTGAAAAGGGAGGTCTTAGGGCAGAAGCCCCATAGCCTGTTGTTTGAGCAAAGACAGCAGGACTTGGAAGATCCCATGGAGCTATGTTGTGGTCTGGAGAAGGGTTTCTAGCCAGAGAAAAGGGTCAGCTCCAACCCCAGCTGATGGTGAGGCCTGCCCAAAGTGGGTACAAAGCAGCCTGGGTGTCCTGGGATTGCAGACCACTGTCCACCAGATCCTGAGGTGACGAGAGCTACAGGTCATGAATGTGCCTCAAGGCACGCCAGAGACAGCACCCCCACAGAGGCAGCCAGAGCCAGAACAGGTGGCCTTCCAGACATGGAATGATGCAAATTCAGTTCAGGGGGCCCTCTGGGCACATTCCCGACTTCTTCTTGGGAAATTTCAAATCTTTACCCATCTGTGTCTCTGTACCCAGAGACTGGAAACTTGGTGCACTGAAGGGAACATGAATCCTGGGAGCCCTGGCCCCCAGGGGTAGTTCTGGAACTGGGTGATGGAGACCACATACGGGAGTCACCTTCCCCTGAGGCAATGCCTCTGTGACACAGGTGGACTGGGTAACCTCTGAGGCCCTCTTCTGGGGCTGGCTTCCAGCAAACAGTGATGTGAGCTTCCTGAGAGGCCCCAAGCTCCCTTCACAGCAAACCCCCAGGCAAGTGGGGACCTGGATCCTAAGATATGAAGGCCCAGCAGGAGACGGGGACCACCAGGCCAGAGCTCCAGGCTGGGTAAGGCAGCCCCGCTGTCTCAGTGCCTACCAGGGACTTAGCTCCCAGAAGCAAAATCCAATCTCAAACCTAGGCATGGGGGGCGGGGGGCGGGGGCCACAGACAAGAAGGGAACAGATGCCTGCCCTGCTCCTTACCTCCTACCAGATGCCAAAGATGGCCATCCATCACAGAATACTCCTCAATTCAATTATATCCACGCATACAGAATCACCATCAGTGCAAAGGGCTGAGGGAGGGGGCAAGGTAGAAGGTGAGAAGACATTAGACCATCATTCATCTTATTTTCATAGACTGGGAAACTGAGGCCACACCGCAGGGAGCAGATAGATCCAGGATGAAACTGAGAAAAACCACAGTGGTTTCTGTTTATGGAATCTCTTCTATAAGCCAGGTTCTTTGCCAGCATTTTCTCCTTTGATTCTCATGCATACTATAAGGTAGGCGCTATCACATCTCATTCTTTCTAACTGCAGGCTAAGCTCCACCAAGGAAAGCAACCTCCTAGGCACACAGAGCTAGCCAAGTGGCAGACAGCACCCCCAGCCACTCACTAACCACTAGACTACACTGCCTCTCCAGCCCTGAGTGCCAGTCAGGGCCCATCCCACTGCAGAAGCTGCCCCCTCTTTCTTGAGACCCACCATGTACCACCACAGTGTCAGGCCCTATGACTCGAGAAGAGCCAAAGGCCTGGCTGGCTTTGAAGCCAAGCACTAATGTATATAGCTGGCCTCTTTTCTCTTTTGATGGTGGATGGAGCAGGCTGCTTAAATAGCCTGTGCAGGACCAAACGGGGAGGTTGTGGTGGGCAGAATAATGACCACCACCCTCCAAAGAATGCCCATATCCTAATCCCCAAAACCTGTGAGTATGCTACATGGCAAAGGGAATTAAGGTTACAGATGGAATTAAGTTAGCTAATGAACTGCCCTTAAGAAGAAGAGATAATCCTGAATTATCTGGGGGGCAGGCAAATGTAATCACAAGAGTCCTGAAATGTAGAAGACGGAGGCAAAAGAGGCAGAGTGATGTGGTGGCTGGCTTTGAAGATGGGAGAAGCCACGAGCCAAGGAATGTGGGCAGCCCCTGAAAGCTAGAAAGGCATGGAAACAGACTGTCCCCTAGAGCTCCAGAAAGGAATGCAGCCCCGTGACACTGCAATTTTAACCCGAGATCCATGTCAGGCTTCTGACCTATAGAATGGTAAAATAACAATTTGTTGTTGTTTTAAGCCACTAAATTCATGGTAATTTGTCACAGCAGCAATAGGAAACTAATACAGATTTTATTTCCAGGAGTGGAGGGGCTGCTGGCTATATATGCTAACATACACCTGAAAGGGTGTAAGTGGCTTTGGAATTGGGCAGTGGGCAGTGACCAGAAGAATTTTCAGGAGTAGCATAGAAAAAGCCTACAATGCCTTAAAAAGATTGCTCATTGAAATATGGATGTCAATGACTCTATTAATGAAGACTCAGAAGGACGTAAGCAGTACAATGAACAAAACCTAAATCACCATAGAAAATACCTAAGTCATCACAACCAGACTGTTAAGAGAAAGGTAGATGTTAAAGGCACTGATGGTAGGGCTTGGAGGAAGTGAGGAGTATGATATTGGAAGCTGGAAGAAAGGGACCCTTATTATATACTGGCAGAAAGCTCCAGTGGAGTTGTGTCCCACAGTTACGTGGAAATCACAACTTGTAATAGATAAAAGTGGATATTTAGCTGAGGAGACTTTCAAGCAAAATTGTGAAGGTATTCTTGCTGAGTATAGATGAGAGAAAAGAGTTAGACTGACAGAAGAACTGTTAAACACAAAGGAACCAGGAACTGATGATTTTGGAAATTCTTAGCCTACCCAGATTGCAAAAGACATTATAATTAAGAGATTCACTACCAAGAAAGTGCATTTTGGAGAAAAGAGGTTTGACTGTTCATTTTACTAATATCTCAGAAAAATCAAAAGGTCAGAGTATTCAATTACACAAAAGGCTCTTTGAAAAGATTAAGGGTGTGACTCACAGATTCCCTAGATCAAACCAGAAGCACTGCTGGGGACACTGCCCTGGAGCCATCTCAGCAGCAGCCAAGAGTAGAGATGGGATTATCTAGAAAATATCTATGGAGGAACCTCTTGTCTAATGGAGTAGATCCCCATGACGTACATAGGAGATCCACAGGTTCTTGAAAACTTCGTAACAGCAGAAACACTGCCAGCTGGACCAAAAAGGACACAGAGTACAAGATGAAAGAAGGCTGTCAGGCCCCCACAATTCTCCAGGCAGGAAACAGGCTAATAAAACTACTCATCTGCAAACATGTGCTACCTTTCCTTTAAAAAAAAGAAGGATGACTCAGAGGGCGGAATCTCAAGCCAGAAGGCAAAGCCATATCCAGACTACAGAATTTTGAGTCCAGAGGATGGGGCTGTAAGCCCACATCATGGAACCAAGAGCCCGAGTGGACGAGAGCACGCTTAGACTGGGTTCAGACTCTCGGCACTGGGTAACTACAAGCAGGTACATCTCCTCTTTGTGCTTTCATTTCCCCACTCTTGAGAGAAGCGATCAAAAGAATTGGTCTCTAGAGCCTTTGTAGCTCTAACAGTCTGTGATCAATTAGTTATGTCTTGGGTACAGGAATGAGGAGTGGCAGGTAGTAGGCATCCCAGTTCTCGGCTATCTCCTAGTTTAAGTATTTCTTTTCATTCAGCACATATTTGTTGAGCCTGCTCTATGTGCCTGCTCCTCTGAGGGGTGCAGAGTGTACCCAGTACTCTTAGGTTTCTAATGTTCTTGTCTGCCCAACTTCTCTATCAATTAGCCACTATCTGAAGTTTCAACTCTAAAGCAATGCTTTGCCACTTTGAAGCACTTTGAAACAGAAAACACAAAAATCCCTTTCGTCATGGTCGTAGTCAGTCCTGCATCTAGATATCTGGTTTCCCTAAAAGGACAGACGAGGATGTGGGGCAAAGGCTAGAGACCTAACCCTGAGAAATCAGGGGCACACCCTGGGAAGGAAGGGGATGAGGAAGCCGGAGGGTCTTCCGCAAAGGTAGGCCACAGAGCCCCATGGAAGCTATCAGAAGCTGACGTGGCTCCACCTGAAATCTTAAATTAGAATTATGCTATTAGCAAAAATAATAGCAGCCCGTATTCACCCTTCCCTCCTCCTGGGAGCTCAGAGTGCCTTTACGGCTATGATCTCATCATCCCCAATGAGGCCACAGCAAGCGAAAGGAGGGATCATTCTTTCAATTTGGTGATAAAAAGTAAGTGGGTTGGGGGGTTGGGTGGGGTGGGCGGTGAGCAGCATGGGGGTGGAAACTGGCATGCAGAGGAGGGAGAAGGCATTCCTGCCCTAGGGGCTGCTTCTCCAGCAGGCTCTGGTGGGCAAGGAGTGGGACCATCCTCCACCCTGCCTCAAAGGGCCAGTTGGCACATAGCCTCTGAGGGGCTGCCGACCTCCCAACAGACCACAAGCTATGGCCAGTCATGCCCTTTTCCAGCCAGCTCTGAGGGCTGCTGAAACGCCACCTGACAACAAAGAGTCACTGTCGGGGCCCTTAATAAAGTGCAGGGAGCCAAAGCCATCAGACTCAGTCAATCGCAGGGCAACATCAGCCACTGGAGACGGCGGAGCCGCGGGTGAAAGTACGGGCTTGCTCGGGCCAAGCTACCACTCCTTGGCTGTGTGACATCGGATAAGCTACTGTACCTCTCGGAGCCCCCAGTTCTTCACCCACAGGACGGGAATAATCAGAGGGCTACCTTGCAGAATGGGTGATGTGTATATGCTGGTAAGCATGCAACACGTGGTGGCTAAGGAGAATGAAGGAGGTTACTAGTGTAACTTGTACGACTATCATTATTTGTAAATCCCCTTATCTGTGTGACATTTAAAATAATACACAGCACGTTGACTCCCGTTATCCTATTTGACACCACAGCAACTTTGTAAATTGTGATGGTGGTGCTGTTTTTCCTCTATTTCCAGTAAGCAGGGCAGTACACACCCAGGTGTCCTGGGAAGGGCCTCAGCACCCCACCCCAGTTAGGGTCCCTCTTTCACATTCACAGTAGCTAGGTTTACACAGTAAGCTGCATGATTGTCCCACAGATGAGGAAACAGAACAGAGAGGTTAGGTCATATCCTGATGTCACAAAGCAGATGGTAAATAGAAAAGCTGGGTATTAGACTTCTCAGCCCAGGGCTCTCAGCCAGCTGGGTGGAGAGAAACCATGATCTGTGTGGTGGAAACAGATCACCATGGCTGTCCTCCTGCCGAACAGTCTGGGGACCACCCAGTTATCAGTTATTTTGTAAAAATGCCAACATTTAGAAGTCAGGAACTCTCAAAGTTTTTTGAAACATCTACATTCACTTCTGGCTTTTCTTTAAGGAGAAGATGACCTGGTGGCACAGCCTCTGCGTCTGGCACACCCGTGACAGAGCTCAGCACGGCTCCCCTGCTGGGACAGGCTCACCCTCCTGCTGTACATACCCACGGGCCCCCTTCCCCCTCACGGGCTGTCCTGGGCTCTGAAGGCATTTGTGTTTGCTTAGTGGCTAAGAGGCCAGCAGACGGCCTTAGATTCCCAGCTCCACCAGGTTAGCCTCCCTCAGCTTTACATATGAAAAACCTGCCTCAGTTTCCTCATCTATAAAATGGGAATAATAGTCCCAACTATAGAGTTGCTATGTAGGTGAAATAAGTGAATATTTGTAACATGCCGTACATGAGAAATGCTCTGTATTGTATAAAATAAAAAGTCACTGGCTCCTGGCTCTTAGCTCCATATAAGGTCATAGGGCAGAGATAGGCAGGCAATGGCCGTGATGGTTGGAATGGACACAAGACAGTGAGTGGTCCCATCTCCCTGAGTCCTGATTATAACCAGGATAAGTTAAGGACCAGCAGTTACGCCCTACAGAAGACGGTTTTCAAAGCAAAGGACACTCAAAGTGCATAAAGGCCCACAGGCCCCTGCCATTTACGGAAGTCCCAATCCCTGGACTTCAGAGAGAAAGGAGTGCTCGGGAACCCCCAACCCAACCCTGTCATTAGAGAAACTAAGGCACCAGCAAATTTGCTAGGGCTTGAGTCTGATTCTCCAGGCCCACGGTGGAGGTGGGGGGTGGCTCTGACTCCAGAACACCCCTGCCCCTGCACCCACAGAGGCTACCATCCCAAGGGTCCCTGGGCATGCAGGCAGGAAGGAGGCATCCACCTTTCCCCTTGAAGCCTCTGACCTCGCAGAACACACAGCTTGCCTGGCTGCTCCATCCCTTAGACAAATTTACTTAGCACTGATATTGAAAATGCAATTGAGCTTGAGTTTTACTGCAGAAATTAAACCGACCGGGATTGCGGGGTGGGGGAAGCCAGCTCTCTCAGCTCATCTGAGAGCTGGCTGTGATCAAACTAGCTAAAGTGGACTGTCACAATCAGCTCCTGCTAGGGAAGAAGGGCCCCCAACCTGTCCCCACGAGAATCCCTCAAGATGGGGCGTTTGCAGCTAGCAGAGGGGCTCTGGAAGGTCTTCCCAACAGCCCTCTGGCCTGGTCCTCCCACATACCCCAACCTCACCCTACCCGCCTCCTGGCCATGTGGGTGAGGACAAAGGCCTTGTGAAGTCATCTCCATGAGCTTTCACGAAACAACCCAGCCAAGGGCCAGAGCATAGGGCTCTCTGCTCAACTGGGGAGAAAGCAAAATGCTTTCGGGGTTGAATCACTGTTTTTCTTTACTCCCTTTGGAGATCGACAGAGCCCACATTCGGCCAGCCGTGTTCGTGGACCTGGGACTGGAAACAGCTGTGCTCTAATTACATGTAAAGTGTACCAAAACATCCCTTTTATCACAGACTGGAAATCTGTTAGCATCTGTCTCTCCTTTGTTTCTTCCACAAGATACAAGCTTGTTTCTACATTTTTCTCACCTGTAGCGGTGATTAAAATTCATTATAAATGAAAGGAGTGAACAGAGAAACAAGTTCCTCTGTGTACTGTTCTAAACTCAAATTAGAAACAGCTGTTTGCTAATTCATGCAGCGATGTTTTGTCGTGCTCTGTGAATCAATAATAACTCACCCTATTGCTGCAGAAATTTTAAGATAATCCATATATTTAACTCGGTGATGGATTCCCCAGGCAGGATCGCCATGGCAGAACCGCCCGCCCGCCTTCAGGCAGGCACAAGGAGACATCGACTGCTGCCCCAACTGGGAACCCCAAACTCAGGAGGCACCCTGCACCTCTTGCCGAGACACGGTCCCTGACAGGAAAGGAAACCCTGAAACAGTCTCCTCCCCTCCCGCAAAAACTACCACCACCAAAAAAAAAAATCAGCTCTGATTAAACGCAAACCACACACATCCTCCAGCCGCCGGAGGGAACAGCAAAATTAAAAGTCTAATTGGTACCCGGAACAATTTAAAACTATTAAGTATAGGTGAAGCTTTCTGTAAGGAAATAATCCTCGGATTGGGATTAAGCTTGTTCAGATAGCATTCTTCCCTTCCCTGCATTTTAGCTGCAGAAGTCAGAGCAACAGTCTGGAAGTCCCCAAAGCTCTGGAGAAGTGCTGAGATACGTCCTCTGCCGACTTCAGGCGAACGGGAATGTGGCCCCCAGAGCTGCATCCTCCTCCGAGGCTTGAGAGGGCCGGGATGTTCCTTCTCCTTTGTGGGGAGGGAGGTGAGCAACACCTGTGGAGAATACTGCCGCACAAAACCTAGGCCATCCTGGCTAACAGGTGCCCATCTTTAAGACACCGCCTCCAGGAAGCCGCCTCTGGTTCCCATGGCCACTAGCAGTACCGTCCCTGACTTGGGGCACCGCCATTGGGTCATTTCTCACCTTGAATTGTGGCTTTCAGTATCACTGCCTATTTTTGAGTCCTTGGAGCACCCCTTGCGTCCCCTGCATCCTTTCAGGTCTGGGACATGGTCTCCCTAAGCCACTTTTTGAACTTCAGGTGCCTGTCACCTCTCACTGCCCACAGCCCAGCCCGCCCTGCAGCCACCAACTGCAGGGCCCTCTGCAAAGACCAGGCACCATGTTAAATCCTCACCTCCGTCCACAGTGAACACCACCATTTCCCCCATTTTACACATCAGACATCCGAGATGCAGTGAGGGCAAGGGCCCTGGGTTTTCTAGTTTGTGGGAGGAATCTGGAATGGTTTTCTCCAGACAGCCATCCAAGCCACCCACTGTTACCAGAGAGTATGACTTACCCAGCCCAACCTCCTTGCCTTTGTTCAGGCCATGGTGCTCCTCAAAGGTGCCCCTCCACTGGCCACTGCCCACTCACACCCAACCTGTTACTCAGCCCACTGCCCACAGCATCCCAGTGGGGGTCTTCTGCATGGCTGAGAGCTAGGCCCTGGTATCGTCATGCTCTGGGACTAAGGAGACAGCAGTCCAGTGCTTCCTGGGCGTCTGCAGGGTGTAGGCGTGGACACACAGCTCATGCTCATCTGTAGGGCTCCGGGGAGCTTTCCCTTGGGGTAAAGCACTGGCCAGCTCAGTTCAGGCAGAATCGAGAAGGGGTGGGGGGGGGCACTCAAAACTGGGCTTTGAGGAAGGAGTGGGATCTCCACTGACCCAAAACATGGCAAACACACCATTGTTAGAACCCGTGATGATTTTAGGAGGCAGCCAAGTTGGCCTAAAGTAACACTGACACATGAAGTGAGAAATAGTGCCTTTCAATGTCCTTATGACCTTCACATCAGGCCAAGGAGAAAGCCTCCGTTTGGTGCCATGTCTTGAACTCCTCTCAGACTTTCAACTTTCTGAGCCTAGACCCCAGGCTCAGCATTTTCAGAATGCAGCAGCTTCTGGCTGGAATAATATGAACATGGGTTTCTTTTCCTTTGGGTTTTTAATTTACTTTTAAGGTTACTGTCTACTTCTACCAAAGGGCACTGTTTTTCCATTTAAGTAAATGAATTAATTTAAATACAAAAAGAGAACTGACGTAAAAATACTAGGGAAATTACAGCACCCGTGATACTTCAGTGTTGCAAAACTCATGGCAGAGGATATGCATGAACAGACCGGGACGCCCAGTGTGGAAGCGCACAGAAGCTTCAGCGCACGGTCACTCCAGGGCTTCATCGACCCAGACGCACATGGCTTTTCCTTGCAGAGCCTCTACAATGGAAGCCCTGCGTGCCGCAGGGGTGACCAAGGTAGCCCCAGCTGATTTCCATTCATCTGATCCCGGGCAAGTCTCCAGTTTCTCTCCCTCCTACCAGCACCTCCAGTTAGCTGGGGACCTGAATCAAAGGCTTTTTACAGCCTCAGACCCCAAATTCCACCTCCACAGCAAACCCTTCTGATACAAAACTAAGTAGAACCTGCTCGGGTGAGGCATGGATAATCAAACCCCCACCCCCACCTGTCCCCCATAATGCCCACCTCTGGGGATTTCTGAGGCTCTGCATGGGCACAAACAGTCCAGGCTGGGCCACTGGTTTTGGCAAAATGTTCACCAGCCCAGGTGTGCTGCAGCCTCCATCCCATGACACACCAGGGCCACACCCAGGGAGCCAGTGCCCCGGGGCCCTGGAGGATGTCCAGCCCAACTACTCCAGGGAGATGAAGATGCCAGGTGTGGGCCTGGGAGCTTCGGCTGGGGAACACCTGTCCCAAGAGCCTGCTGCCATAGGAGCCCCCTACCCTCCAGAGACCACCACTCAGCTCTCTGAGTTCACAGCAACCGGGTCACGTACCAGGGGAAGGTCATGGACAGGGCATCTGGGTGGGGCCTGAGCCAGGTTCAGCAGGTCTTTGCAACTCAGTGCTCCCAGAGGGAGGCCCTGGGGAGCATCAGAAAACTCATTGGCATAGGGGCTGCCACCCTCCCTTCCAGGTCTGGCCAGCCCCAGGCAGAATGCAGCAAAGCCCATGGACTGGCCCAGGGCCTTTCAAAGTAGGCCGGACCAGCCCCTTGGTCCTGGGGCTGCTTCCAGCCCAGAGCAGCTGTGACCCTGGGCTCTGGTTGCCTCTACAGAATGCAGCTGGTACAAATGACTTTCTTCCTAGAAGTGTGGACAGAGAAAGGTGCTCAATGAGGGTAGAAAATGAGCAAGCAAATGAATAAATGACCAGATTCATATAATAATTTCACAAAACCCAGTATCAGAGAAAACCACGTGGTGCCTCTAACCTAGAACTCTGGGCTAAGAGAAGACACTGACAAATTACTACTGTCACATTATATCTTATATTATATATGTACATATATGCTACATATGTATGTAATATACGGATAAGTGACATTTATTATGGGCTAAATATTTCTTGAGTGTTTGCTCCATGCCACCCATGTTTTCCCATCTAATATTCACAACAGTTTCATGACGAATTATTTTTGCCAGCCCTGTCTTGCAGACGAGACAACTGAGGCTTAATTAACGTTTGGCATCTACAGACCAGAAATGGCTGAGCTGGACTTTGACGATGGGTCACCTGACCTCAGAGTCTCTACTCTTAACCATCACGGGATGCGTGTGTGTGTGCGTGTGCGTGTGTGTGTGTGTGTGAGTCATCGTGGTGAAGACAGAGTGAGTGAGTGACATCCACTGAGGAGCAAGAACATTCCCCAACGCCCAAGGAGCCAGCTTCACGTGGAGCCAAGGCTGGATGCCGAGCCAAGAATCCTGAGAGCGTGTCTGCATCAGGTCCACATCCCTCGGGCAGGAGGGCCAGACTTCGACGAACAAGGCGCACACACAGCCTGACCTCGAAGCCCAGATCCACTGCTTTTTGGCTCAGTCAAGTCCCTCCAAGGTCCAGCTCAAAGGTCACCCCCAGCACCTGGAGGACAGAGGTGCTTCCCCAGAACACTCACTCTCTTGGTACCAACAGTGTGCTGGGTACCTCTCACTTAGGAAGAGGGCACTGAGGGAGGGAGAGACTGAGGGGCTTGGGGCAGCAGGTGCTTTTGGGGCGCACATCTTGGCCTCAGCCCATCAGTTTCAGCCACAGGGGGATTATACCGTGGACAGTCTGAGCACAGGGCCTGAGGTCCACCTCAAGCTCTTGCCCCCAGAGCTCTGTCTCTCACGAGCTCAGAGGGGAAGCTAGTGCCCCCCTGAGCTGGCCCTCCACCTAAGGAGCCCATTCCTGGGCATCCTGCACATGCACAGGGGTGCTGGCAGAAGCGAGCCCAGGTCAGCAGCACTGACCTCGACATGCCACCCCAACACGGACCTTCCCCTTCCCAGCCTCACTCTCCCTGCCCCTCACTCTTGCTTCCTGGGAGCACCTCCCCATCATGTAACCAGAAGCCAAGTCCTGGCCTTGGGCTCTGCATTTGGGAAACCCACCAACACTTACCTAAGGCAGTGGCACCAGATTTGGAAGCCGAGTCCATCGGCCTCCACAGCCCAGTGTGCCCCTTGCGGGGTGTGCCACGCTCCCACTGCGATGTTGCCTTTCAGACCTGTACTCAATTCTGTCCTTTCACCAGCCTTAGGCCTAAAAATGCTACCTACCTGATCATAATCCTGAGTAATTTTCTTGATGAAACCACAGGCATGATGTTTTTGTAATGCCCATTAAAATAATATCTAATTTTTTTTAATTGCATGAATCACATTCTGTTGGGCTGTGTAGCCCTAAAAGTGGCTGAGGTCCCCCACCGTGGAACCCCTGCTCTGGCCCACGCTTCACACAGGACTGCAGCTCTTGATGGGTGTCCCTCCCTCTCCTCCAGGCCGTGAGCTTCTCCTGGGATGGTGGCACACCTTTGTGGCTGTTGTGTGCCCAGCATGGTTCCTGGCCAGGCAGGTAAGGGAGAAGAGGTGGACTGGGCCCCGCAGGGAGGGAAGAGCCCTAGGATTCTTGCTCATGGGCTGCTGCCAGTAACGCAGCCCCTCTGCAGTTCCCACTCACCCTTCACACTCATCCAAATCTCCAACTCAGCAGAGAACATTTCAATTTTCCCTGGATTTTCATGTTTCAGCCTCCCAGAAAATTTCCATTGTGAGCTTTGCTGCCGAGCTGTCAAGCCCCAGTGACTGAAAGGCTCCCCAGCCCCGCCTACAGTGGGAAGGAGATTAGAACCACCTGTGAGGTGAGGCAGGCGGCCTCCTGGCCCAGGACCACAGTGAGGAGGAGGAGCCCTGTGTTGCTGGGCTGGCACATCAGGTCCCTCCCTGAAAGTGACTGGACAGGAGCATCCCCTGACTCAATTTCCAAGTGGGGGCAGGGCAGCTAGGTCCCAGACACCACAGACCAGGGCATGGAGTCCCCTGGTCCCTCCTCAGCATGGCTGCCCCTTCCCTAGGGGCACCCCATGCCTCACTCCAGCCTCTCAGCCTGAATGCCCACCACCTCCGTACATTGCCACCAGGCCCACATCTTGCTCCACACTTGGCCTAATCTCATAAACAGACTTGAAAATCATTATCACAAACTATATTCACTGAGCACTCACTATATCCCATGCTAATTTTTATTTATGTTATTTATTATTTGATTAGTCATAAATGTTTAGCTTATATTCATGAACTTAAATCACACACAATCCTTTCACTAAACCCATTTTACAGATGAGGAGCCTGAGGCTCAGGCGGCTGAAACAGAACTTTGGGACTGCCCAGCTAACCCCACATGGTGCATATGGGTATACTGAGGCCCTTGAGGTCTGAGGGAAGACTTGCTCCAAGGCAGAATCCAGCAGAGCCAAAAGGATCTGGTGCCTGACCCATCAATCTCATGAAAAGTCCGTGACAAGTGGGCTTATAGGAACCCCACCTACACACACACAGACACCCCCAAGAGGAGGCTGAGAAGACAGACATAGTGCAGAGGTGTAAACAGAGAGGACACCCTGATGGGAAGTGACGGATCACCAGGACCCAGTGCGTGATGCATCACCCTGAGGACATCAACATCTTCCTCCCAGCGGTATCTGGGAGAGTGAGACGCTGCTTCCAACCCAGCTCCGGAGAATGGCATCCCTGGGGGTGGTGCCAGGCCCATAGCCTGCCAGGAGCCAGTGTCCCCAGCAGGGCTGGCTGCCAGCTCATCTCAGCAACAGGTACATAGTAGGTCCTCACCATTTGCTGAGTGTGCCAGGGATGAGTGAATCACTGCATGTTTCAGCCAGGCCATGAGTCAGTGTGGGTGCAGGCTATGAACGAGCTGCATGCCCCTTGCTACTCCATGCAGCACCACATCTAAACACCACT
The DNA here is from genome assembly GCA_032199065.1 of Smutsia gigantea. Taxonomy (NCBI): domain Eukaryota; kingdom Metazoa; phylum Chordata; class Mammalia; order Pholidota; family Manidae; genus Smutsia; species Smutsia gigantea. Next base: position 1,408 of record JAVSCE010005960.1, on the reverse strand, counting down.
GCACCTGTCCTTGTTCATCTTCTTCTAAGAATGCTATCGAGATTTCCTCACAGGTACTCTTGGCTTAGAACTGCCTGGAGACAATGCTGAGAAGCCCCACATTTCTGGGTCCCTGGGAGCCCCTACAAGGTGCCTGGCAATAGCTATCTACTTATGATTGAATAAATGAATGAACAGATAAAAGAGTGCATTTCAGGTCCTGGCCTAGAGAAAGCACTTGGTCACAGGGCATGAATAAATGAACGTCTGGATGGACAGATGGATGGGTGCCTAGATGAAATATTGAAGCCCCAGGGCTTGGTCTAAAGAGGGCACTTTCTAACTACAGGATGAGTGAATACCTGAAAGAATGGACGAGAGAATGAATGACAAAGCTAATCAGAAAGAAGGTGCTGAAGGAGGCCTGTCAGGTGGAGGCCCAGGGGTTAGTGAGCAGAGGCTCCAGCTGGAAGCCAAGGAGTTCATGAGCTTGACCACTGGGTGATCACCTGGACCCAGAGGGGCTGCCTCCCACAGAGCCTATCCAGTGTCACCAAGGTCCCCGGGGCATCTGTACATTGTGGCAATTAGTCCAGTCTTCAGTGCAGCCACATTTGTCATTCTTTTATTTGAAAGAACCTATTGGAACCAGGGAGAGAGCAAGGATACGTGAGGGATGGGGGTGCACGGAAGGAGGCAGGGCTTAGCTACCCTGCCTCAGCCTGAATCCCTAGAGAAATGGCATTAAAATAAGGAGACATGGGAACTAGAGAGGAGGGATGAGCTGGGGGCTGGGGGAGGGGGCGGGGGGGGCTTCTATTTATTCAGACATGAGCAGAACAAATAGATAGATTTAACAAGATGATAAGCTGAGATTCCATGCTCTTAAAGGTGTAGACTCAGAAATGTGATTCGGGGTGGAGTGGGGGTTTCATTTTTTTTTTTGGTAAAACCCCAAGCGGATGCCTCTTTCCACACAAGGCACTGGAGGGTGGGCGTGCGTGTTTGTGTGCAAGCACATGTACACACTCACACATGCATACATGTGTGTCCTGCCCACCAGGGACCTCCAAAACTCACCAGAAACCTCCCCAACACCCATGAACAAGTGTGTCCTCCCACTAGGAACACACCCTGTAAATTTTTCTGGGAAGAAGACCAGCCAAGCACATGTGGATGTCACCCAATTCTTGGCCACCACTGCACTGTATTTTTCTCCTTTCCTGCCCAAAAGGCCAAAAATAAAAAGTGATCCCTTCCTGTTCATCTTGGGAAAACCTTTGCACTCACTCGTTCAATACTCTCTGACTGTTTGCTGAGCACCCTGTCCATGCCAGGCTCTCCCAAAGTGCCAGGGCCAGCAGACACTCCCAGGGAAGCCCTGTCCCGCGCAGCCTTCAGTCATCTAGATCATGTCCAGGCAGACTCT
>JAVSCE010005959.1:0-50762 GCA_032199065.1 Smutsia gigantea | reverse complement strand
AGAAAGATTAAATTCACCTTTCCCATTCCATCTTCCATTCTATGTATGCCTAATATTTCACCTTGTTTTTGAACCCTTCAAGTTTACCATTGATGTTATTTTCATGATTATTATTGTTACCATTTATTATCAGTATTTAGGTTTAACAACATTTTTTTTAGTTAGAACATACAATTATTATTATTATTTTATTGAAGTATCATTGATATACAATCTTATATTGGTTTCAAATATATAGCACACTAGTTCAACAGTTTACCCATATTATTATATCCTCACCCCCACTACTGTGGTACTTATCTGTCAACTTAGGAAGATGTTACAGACCCATTGGCTATATTCTGCATGCTATACTACCATCCCTGTGACCAAGTTAGATTATGATTGCAGATTTTTGCGCTCCTTTATCCCATTCCCTCTCCCCACCCACCCACCGCAACCCCTCCCCAATGGGAACCACTAGTCACTTCTCAGTGTCTATGAGTCTACCTACTGCTATTTTGTTCATTTTTAGCAGTGTATTTCAAACAATTTGCCTCTTCATCCTCCTTCCTCATGGGTCCTGTTTTCTTTACTTACATAGACTAGTATTTCTGTGGCGGCCCCTACACCCTTCAGGTGGGGGTCTACCTCTGGTGGGCTTCTGCATGGGCCATTGCAGGCCTTCCCTAGTTCCGGTCTTGTGTTAGTTCTCCATGTAGGTCTTTCAATATCAAGCGTGCATATTTGAGATCCACCCTACCCAGGGTGTTGTAGGGTTGGGAGTAGGCTGGACAGGATAGGGAAGATCCCTGCCTTGTCTTGGACCTAGGGGAATACTTTCTTTTCCAGTTCCATTTTTTAATAGACTTTGTTTGATAGACTTTATTCAGGAAGCTCAGTTCTAGCTCCTTAGCCACACACATGCCTCAGGGCTTCTCTCAAGTTCATATCCTTCCTGCTCATCTCCTGGCTTGTAGGTCCAGCTTTATTTGTGTTACTAGGGGTTTCCCTTTCTTGCTTTAGCCTTATGTATACACTTTTTAATGTGAAAAAATGCATTCCATTTCAGTACTTTGGGATGTTAGAAGACAGAGCAGATGTTTTCTGTGTTGGGTTAGTTGGCCACAATGACTAAAAGTTCAGTAACAGATTCTTTGCAGCTCTGTAATTCTATGAACAGCTTTTCAGCTTTGTGTTTTTTGTTCTGTTGCTATTTTTCTTCCACTTTTCCTATTTCTTTCCTTGCTTGGTGCTTTTATCTCTTTACCTTACTTGGCTTATTTTTCTTTCTCTTGCCTTCTTTATACTCTATTCGGATGATTATTTTTACACAATTATAGGAAAATTGAAAGCTACCATTCTTATTATGCTTTCAATTCTATTTTAAGTGTTACAGTTTCTAGTTATCCCCAATATTTTTTTGACTCTTTATTGTCTCCACTCATTGGATGTCTCCCCTACACTGTTCAATTTCTTCAGTTAGTCACATCTCACCATCTCACCCTGTGCTTATGCCCATGTCTTGTCACTTGCTGATTTTGTTTGTTCCTCAGCTTGCTGCATTTGGGTAGTTGCCTGGAGACAAATTCTGGGCATTTTTTGTCTCGATATCTAGGATGGCAAAACTGAAACACTAAATAAATTGCCATGAAGTTATTTGTTACTGGAAATAATTTTTACTCCCATATATGGTTAATTCTGACCAATTTATGGAAGAAAATATTTTATTGTAGAATAAAAATAAGGGAAAACCTAAATTATAAATATGAACTAATCTGGCTTCATCTTGTTTTCACTCAATATCTGAACCTGGTAAATTTGTATGACATTGCCAGTGTAACCATAGGAGAAAATCGGCACTTAGATTCTCACTGTTTGTATCGGTCTTTTAAAGAGGTTGGAGGAAATTATTAGGTCTACACATTTGGTTTTGCTAGCAAATGGGATTATCTCTTTCCATTTCTTATACAGTACTCCTTTTCTTCCTTTTTGTTTTAATTTTTGTTTTCTAACATCATATGTATCTTTAAATGCAATACAGGTACAGAATCAAAACAAACAGGTCAAAACTTAGAAAGAAAAGCAGCACTCTTCTGCCCACATCACTCAACCCTGTTCCTCAGAGGAAACTACTTTTAAATCTTTGCCCACCTTCTTCTAATTTTAGTTCTGTATTTCTAAATAACACACACATGCTGCTAATACTTGCTTTTTTTTCAATGGATGACATTAGCGGTTTTCTTCCTTCCATGGAAAGTGTATGGTTAGCACTCCCTCATTCCCCCACATACTCTGAGTTATACCTCTTCTCACTGTTCTAATACAGTCAGAATGTTTGGTTTTCTAAATACTTAGTGTTTACATTGTTTTGTCTTTAAAAGAACTGTTCACAAGTCATACACATATCTCTTATGTTATGATGTTTTACCTAGAATTAAAAATTTCCTTGATTTTTCACTTGGTCGCTCTTCAGTATAAAGTCATTAATTTTCCTCCTAAACTCTCCTAAATAACAGTATAATATTTCTTAAGCACATCGAGTGTTCTGTAAGTTTCAGGTTTTCTGCTGTCATAGTTGACCTTTGAGCCCTCAGGCTGGCTGCATGGTAGGAATCCTGTTATTTCCCTTAAGCCCTGTCTTTGGAATCTCCTTCTCCATTCTTCTGAGCTGTATTCTCTGCAGTTATTTTCCCTTTCATTGCATGGTCAGTTTCTTCTGAGAGGATTGTCCAACCAACTGCTTAGAGGCTATATATCAGGCTTCTACACATCCAGGAAGGAGAAATTGAACTTCAACTTATCTTCACAACTGACATAGCATCACTCCCCTCACACTCCATTGCTGACAGCAAGCCACAGGGCCAACCCAGAGTCAAGGTACGGAGCTGCAGAGGATTCGGAGTACTACCAGTATTTGGTAACTGCCACTGTTGTAGCAGGCAACTTCATTAAGCACTTAGGTTTCAGACCTGCGCAGTGAATGAAGGCCCATCTGATTTCTACCCTCTAACATGCTGGTAGCCTTTCTTTTCTGCTGTTTTCTCTTCTCTCAGGTCTCCGTCCTTTCTCTTTCTTTTCTTGTCACTTTACTGAGGATTCTGGAAGAAGTAATAATCATGTATGTTTAATCTGCTATTTTAGACCAGACATCCCTTTCCCGTTTTTTTCTTTAATCTCCTTCAACTACCCTTCTATATCAAAAGCACTTATTTGGAACTTGTTTATTAAGAGGTCACAAATAACCACAGCCACAAATAACTATGCCTGATTTTCATGAGACTGGTGTTCTCACTGCTTTGGGCTTAGGGTAATTTTATGGTTATATCATCATATAGAAATATTACTTGTTAAAAACTATCTGCCTATTAACCTTTCAAAATCTGAAAAAAGTTGCAGTGTGGGTGAGGGTGTCTAAAGTGAAATAAGATTTCTTGCTCTTGCTTTTGTTTTCTATAGACAGCAGAATGAAGATATGTATTCATAGGATGAGCTCCATGGGGTGGACCTGGACCCAGAGGGGAAACAGACCTTTAAGGCTGTTGAATGTAGTCTGAGAAGGTGTGATCTTTGACTGTAAGAAGACAATAGACTATAAGTGAAAAGAGTAATAGGTTTGACCTTGGACTTCCCTATATGAGAATCCAACCTGCACCCCATCTTAGCTGTGTGACTTTGAGCACTTTACTTTACCTTTCTGATTCCCAATTTCCTAATACCTAAAATTGAGATAATTAAATGTACCCAAATCATGGGTTTGTTGTATTGATTAAATGAAATATTATATGTGAAAATAACATCTCTAAGTATAAGCTTTCCAAAACACTGTATTCCAGAAAGTATAGAGATTTATCCTAAGGAAATACTTAGGCAAATATGCAAGCATTTTTGTACTAGGATGTTCACTGAAAAGTTTATAATGGCAAAAGAGTACAACCAAAATGTTCATTAAATGATTGGTTGCACAAATTATGATCCACTCATATAATATAGTGCTATGCCAATTTAAAAAAGGAACTTAATTATTCTTTTAGGCACACAGCATAGTGGTTAAAAGTATAAACTCTCGGGCCCAGCTACCTAGACTTGCAGTCTGGTGAGCCATTGACTAGCTGTATGACCTCGAACAAGTCACTAAACCTTTCTGTGCATCAGTTTACTCTTCTATAAAATCAGGATAATAGTAGTAGCTAATTTGTTGGGTAACATTGCCTGGCATATAGTAAGTTCTATATAAGTTTTCCACCATCATTTATTGGATGTTTACAGCCAGAGAAGAACAGATATATGTTGTGTTTTCAGAAATGTTTTGGCCATTTTGTCCTATGGGTTGAATTCTTTAAAATTGTTTTGCATATCCCAGCATGCTTTATGTGTCATTTGAAGTACCATGTTCAGTAAGGCACAGGCATTTGACAAGGTGCAGATCATAGGTGACATGTTCTAGGAGCATTAACTCCTTGTTCTAGAACACCATTGACTTCATAAACATTTTCTTAGAGCAGATGTTCAGTAATACATCTGACCTTTGGGAAGAGAAAAATACGGGTTTTTGCAGAAGGCAAATTGCCAACATAGAACTCATCCCTGAATAAATTCATTGGTAGGATGATTGATTTTGTATTACCATAATGAAATATAGGAAAATAGAAAATCTACTGCAGTGGTCTGACTTACATCTAGGAAAGCTAGACAAATTTTTCTTTACTTCTATGTTCTTGGAAGGGTCATCTGATGGCCTGGCCTTTGTACTTGCTGGGCCTCTCACCTATAAATGCACTGGACATACAATGACACTAAAATCTGTATTTCCTTTACCCCCAGATTGATGGTTTTCAAAAATATTACCTGATTTTATCTTTATAATAACTAACAACACTATGAGTTAATTAGTATGGGTAGTTTATCCCCTTTTTACAGGTAAAGGAATAGGCACTCCTGTCTAAAGTCACTTGTGTAGAAGAATGCAAGCTGGTAAATAGTAAAACAGACTCCAATCCTCATTGGCTGAACTTAAGTCCAATGGTCTTTCCACTATACCATTCGCTTACCCATCCATTCAATTAGTGCTACAATCTTTGCGACAAGCTGTACTAAGTGGGACTCAAAGTAGAAGGCAGTTCTTACTTATTATACTCTGTTAACTTGATTAGAGAGACAAAATGCAAAATGGCTCGCAAAGGAGTGTCATATGTAACAGTGGAAATGGCTATTTGACCTTGGGATCATGAAGACCTAATGGAGGAGAAAGATGGCATGCTGTCCTAGGAGTGATGATGCTTTGGGGTGGTTGTGAGGGCTGAGAAAAGGTAGCAGACAGGAGTAGCAAAGGTCTGTAGCACAAAATAAACTTGCTTACTGTTGAGAGGGGCAGAAGGAGTAGAAGCAAGATGTGATTGAGAGGACTTGTGGGTCAAGAGGATGGGGCTGGGATGTAGGGCTTCCTAGGTCAGGCTCAGGCATTGGACATGACTTTCTAAGCATCAGGGAATCACCAAGTCACCAGAAGCTATGAGACAGAGGAATGAAATGGAGAAAATTTGGGGAAGAGTAGCTTGGCAACAGTGTAAGATAAATTCTGAGATGCCAAACCAGAGGTGGAGGGCCTATAAGAAGGAAACTGATATTCCAATTGTAACTGCATTGCACATGAAATATTTAAGGAATAAACCCACAGCAGGGCAGGTGGCACTTTTCTCTAGAGAGATCATTTTGTTTTACCTCCAGTTAACTCTAACTGGGGGAAGATTTGACAGTAGAAGATGAGAAACAAATAAAGATGAAATAATTTCCGAGTGCTACAGGGAAATGGCTTTCAAGTAGCCCTCTCTCTAGTTTTTTCACCATCTGACACCACTGATGTCCACAAACCTCCACACACTTCACACAAGTAATATCATGTGACACATTCATGGACAATGTTAAGGCAATGGTGTCTTGAATTCACAATGGAGGAAATCTACACATCTGAATTTGAAGAAGGTGCATGCATTTGGATTAAGTAGCAAATAGGCCCAGAAATAGCTAAAACTGTAGACAGTTGAAATTTGCATAGTTGAGGCAAAAGGTCTCTGTACTTAAATTGTAGGCATTGACACCAAGGGCACTGTCCTGTTCATATATATGGTCTGGTGTACAGATATGTATAGATTGATGTGGAGCCATGAGAGATATAAATACAAGGGATTTTCAACAGGATTCCAAAGGAAAATAAGGATACAGACCAACACAAATGGGAGAGAATACACTTCCATTTTCTCAGTGCCTCACTAACAGTGGTTGATATTCAACACATAATCCACACTATATTTATCCCTGTTCAGTAAATAATGCTGATAATGATTTTCTACCTATGTATACATGCTCATTTTCATAGATAACCTGTATACTAAGTTATAATTATCCTCAATTTATAGTACACTACCTTCTCTCCTGATTCAATGCCCAGATTAAGTATTCTAGGTAAATTGGTCTCCCTAAAAGAAGATTGTCCAAAGAGGAACTAGTTTCCTTTATGCACATTATTTCCTTATACGCACATTATGAGGGGAACTTGGAAAGACTTGATGACAGCAGCAATGTAGAGAAGATAAAGCCTTAACAAAGAAGGGACTAGCAAGTCTAGGTATCTGCCAGGATATGATGGTCAAGGGGAAGGAGCTACTCAGAGAAAAGATCATCAAAAAGCCTTGTGACTCTGGTGAATGTTGGTGCTCTTCCAAGCGATAGCAGTGATGGGTTGGAGGACCGATTTGGGAGGCTAAACATGCAAGCTTCATGTTTGATATTTTAGATTATAAACAAAGGTGAGCTACTCAAGCAGAGGTAGCCTGCAGATGGCTAGAATGTGGGGCTAGAACTTAAGAGAAATATCAATTTAAGAGATGCCAGCATAAAGTTGAGTGGAAGCTGTTGTGAGTGGGGAAGATGAAGTGAGGGGTATAAAGCTTAGGTCTAATACCTACAGTGAAAAGAAAGAATAATAATGGTAGAGGAGTAGCTGTAAACATGGGCGGGAGGTAAGGCTGTCAGATTTCACAACAATACAGGATTCCTAGTTATATTTGAATTTCAGGTAAACAATGAATTTTCTAGTATAACTATGTCTCAAATATTGCGTGGGAGCATACAAACCTAAAAAAAAGTTGGTTGTTTATCTGAAATTCAATTTAGCTGTTTAATTGGGCCTCCTGTATTTCATCTGGCAAATTGTATTTTGATTTGGTAACATGTCGAAAGCTGCAGAGATGTAAAAGGGTCATGAGAAACATTTACTAGATAGTCTTTACCCTGTTCCTGAAAGGTTAGTTTTTAGTTTACTTAGTAGATAAATATAATGAAGAATATGGCTTTATGTCCTGAGTTCAGGATAATTTAGGAATGGTATAGTCATATGCACCTTTGTGCAGATAAATCTAGATCTGTTTTGCAAATAGTGTCCTGTTTATTGATTTTAGAACTTTGTCAGAATTTATACATACTTGTTGGCAGAGTAAAGATTGTTATTCTTTAATATGATTTATTTCATAAAAATATTGATCATATTGTTTATATTATGCATTTCAAGTAAAACTGTGTTCCTAAAAATACAATTCCAATTTAACAATACTAAACAACAGTCAAGGAGAGTGCAAGGATGGAAAGATTCTTTTTTAACTGCAACAACTTCCAAATTTTAATTTCAAGGTACTGGTTTTAACTGTGCTTTGTCATTACAAATAGATATATTAGATTCATATTTGGTAATGCATCCATTTGAGTCCTTTCAGTACCAGAAGATCACCTTAAAAAATGTCAAGAAAACAAAATCCAAGGAGTGTATATTGATTTTTGATGATTATTAACACTGAAAGGCCAAAGACTTTTTGCAGCTCAGTAACATTCTAATCAATATAACTATTCTTTTTCTAAATCAATTCTTGCCTCATGTACTGTAGCTACAATTAGTATGGTAATGAAGATTATCCTTGCTATGCCATGAAATATGGTTCATAATATTGTCATTAAGAGATTTATCCAGAGATTAAGATTTTTTTGTTTTCATGGAGTATAAATGTTAAACTGTCCATTAGTAAGCTCTTAGTGGAAAACTTTCTGCAATATAGAAAAGCCATGTAATATATTCACAAATGAAAAATAACTTTTAACTAGGTTTTATCCTCTTATAAAATAGAAATATTTTATGTTAAAAAGAAGTGTAAATCTAATTGAGCCTCACAGAACACTGAGAAAATATTCAAGGCAACCAAATTTCCAAAGTGAAGGATAATCAGATAATCATATCTGGAATGTTCTTAACATCCTTTAGAGATGAATCATTTAAATGGCAGGAGAAGCTTACCAGTTTTTTTTACTATTTTAATTGTTTCTTAGGCAGCATATTTTGCCCTTTTAAGCCTCTGTTTCCTTTTCTGTAAGATGATAAAAATGGCATTGGTCTCTCTCACAAGTTTGTTAACATTAAGGAAATGGGGGCCACATTGTTCCAGTTACATAAAATGCACTCAATTAATAGTAGCAATTAATATTATTATAACTGTTACTCTTATTATTGTCACTGTTAACTAATTCAAACTCAGGTACATGGGAAAAAATGTAGAATCTGTGAAAAAACTGCAATGAAGGAGAAGATGGTGAAGTCGGAAAACTTCAAAATATATGTTTCTCCTGAAAGGGATTTAATATGTGAAAAAAGAGCATTTACTTTTTTTGTAATGAGACAAAAGAGGCTTAAATGAAATGGTACAACAAAAGGAAAACCTCAAGAACCAAAATCAAATTCATTAGGAGAAGTAAAAATCAAATTGGATTTTGTAGAAAACATATTCAGCGCTAAACCTAAAAACAACTTAAAATTTGCAGCAAATGATTTATAAGAATACATTTCGCCACACATAACTAAACTATTGGTACAATAGCAGGCATCTCTTGTTGGAACTTCCCAGTAATTAACTTCATATTGCACATAGTGTCTAGTCAACATAAGAATGTCTTTGCCTCTTGACAAGCAAAGGTGCACCAATTTTCACTATATTTTGATATGTTAGTTAATCAAGACTTATGGTAGTTAGTGTCTGCCCCTGCTTTACCCATTATTATGATTTAAGTATTCATTCAATAAATATTTTTTGAGCATCTACTGTGTGCCAAGTAGTAAGCAAAGTACTGGGCATATAAGTATAGGGAAGATGAGCATGTTTTGTAGCCTCTGCGCGCCTATAGTCCTGTGGGTGAAGAGAGTCATTGAAAAAATAATCATAAGAAAGAAATATAAAATGGTAGCTAGGACAAATACTACCAAGGACGGATCTTATAATTAGCGACAGTCTTTCTTGAAGAAGAGATGATGGACCTGAGGCATGAAGTATAAACAGGCAAAGGGGAGGGGGTGGTATCTCAGGTCAAGGGGGCAATATAAGCGAGGCCCTGAGATGAGAGGGAATGCTGACTGAAAGAATGCAAGAATGCCAGTGAGGCTGGTGCATGGAGAATAAGGTTGAGTTTGATGCAGCAAGGGACGTAGGGTCAGACCACACACAATGTATTAGGAATTCTGTATTTCTTTATCCTAATAGCAAGGAGAAGTCATTGAAAAGTTTTAAACAAGGGACTAATATAATCTGTTTTGCATTTTTCAAGATTACTCTGGCTACAGGAAGAGAATTAGTTGGAGGGGAACTGGGGTAATAGCAATTAGGAGGTTATTGCAGTAGTCTAGGTGAGTTATGGTGGCAGCTTTGACTAGAGCAGAAGTAGAGATGGGGAGTAGTGGGAGGAATCACCTTTAGAGGTGAAATAAACAGGAATTCGTGAGCAGTGGATATGGGATTAAGAGAAGTAGAAGTGACAATGACAACTCCAGCACTTCTGGCTTATATAACAGGATGGACAGTGATGCTCTTAACTGAGACAGGGAACAGCAGAAAAAGATGAAGTTTTAAGTAGAAAGCTCATGAGCTCAATTTTAGACATTGATTCTAAGGTGCCTTTGAGAGATTCAAGATGTGATTTCACATACCATTGGAAATGCAGAGCTGATACTCAGCAGACAGGTCACTTTGGGGATGGAAAACTGAGAGTCATTTCTGTGTAGGTGGTGGTTCAAGCCGTAAGTGTGTGTGACTTCACTTAACAATGAAGAAAGAAGTGAGCTTAGAACCATGTCATGAGGCAATACAGTATTTAAAAACCAGCTAGAGGAGGACACATTTGCAACAGAAATGGAGAAAAAACAGACAGAAAGGGAAAGAAAACAAAGATAATATGTTATCCAAGTGAAGAGAGTGTTCCAAAAGGGAGAGAGCAGTGGCAATAATATTGAATGTCATTGAAGTAAGATCAGAACTGGAAAGTACCTATTTGCTTTAGCAACATGCAGGTTGTCAGTGACTAGTTGTGCTGTTGCTGAGAGCCTGACTGAGTGAATTGGGAATGAACAGGAGGTGAGGAAATGCAGACAAATCATGAGTACAGAGGACCCTTTTAAGAGATTTGGTTAGGAAAGCAAAAGAGATAGGATGGTAATCAGAAGGAGCATGGCTTTCAGTGAGGTTTTTATTATTTTTTTTAATGGTGGAGGCTTGGTCATAATCCAGCCTAATGGGAAGATCTGTTTGAAAAGGAGAGAGTGAATATACAAAAGAGAACAGGGATACTTGGTAGTGTCAGATGAGGATGCTGGAAAAGATGGGACCTCAACATAGGGGGAGAAGTTGGCTGTAGACAGGAGGAGTGGCTCCTCTAATGTTAAAGGTGGTTGAAATAGGGTATGGATTAGGTATGCATATATGTTTGATAGCAAAGAGAGAACATTCCCATCTGGTGACTTATATTTTCTCTGTGAAGTAGCAGGTAGGATCATCTGGGAAGCGAGGGGGATAAGTGGCAGAAGAGCTGATGAATTGTGTTGATGTTTGTGGAGGGTGGGGATGTTAATTAAAGGGATATGGTAGGCTTGCTAGGCAGCATTGAGGGCCCATTTGCAACTGATGGTTATAAATTTATAGTGGAAACAGTTTGTATTTTTGTAATATGGTATCCAATATTATACCAACAAATATTTTTCAACAAGGGTCCCAGCTTGCACCCAAAATGTGTTTACTTTGGGAATCATTCATGTCTGCTGGGCCAGTTTGAAAGACTCACAAATGTTAAAGGCTAAGACATTCTTCTGTAGCAGCATCTAAAGTATAACAAGAATGAAATTGTTGCATAGAGTTGCAATGTCTGCACTGCTTCAACCTAGTAGAGGTGATCACATAACTGCCGATAATACTTACTATCCCATCCTTTGCAGGAGCTAGGAGGAAATGATTAACCTGGATATTTCTGGAGTGCAAGTTTAGGAAAACTTTTTTGGCAAATACGAGAAAGCAGAAATATGTTGCGGAGGCAGAAGAGGCTTATTGAAATTTTAAATCAGAAAATTCTAAAAATGATGGATTCAAATATGGTAGTTGTCATGCGTTTGCTTAATCTCTCATATAACAGGGGTTTTCCTATCTCTCTCCCTGATTCCCAGGATGAATGATCTCTGCCCTTTTTTCCACTCAACTCTCACTTAATTGCTTCTGGAGAATCAGCTGCCATTAACCAACCTACCTCCAAGAGTTCTCTGTGATGGCCATGACTGAACATCCTTCTTCAAACTCTGTACTATAAAGGCACACAGGAAAAAGCTGATGTTAGGTGTGGCTTTCTAAAACTTACTTTCTAGGCTATGAGTCTTATGGGGTGTGGGTAGGGAGCTGAAGAAGTCCTTCATAAGGAACATATAGTCTAAGGAGTATGTATGTCATACAGGGGTTTACACTTACTAATTAAAATTTTTTTGTTTTAGCACTTCCAATATAATATCCATGCTACCACTGTTCCTGTGCATCTTTTAAGTTAGAGGTAATGATAACATCTGCCTTGCTTCTCTCAGAACTTTGTAAGGTGCCCTTGAGACACCTTGGGACAATAAAGGGCTTTAAAACTATAGAACAGCAACTAAACAAGAGCATTTCCTCTTTGATAATCCAAATTGTCTTTCATTTCACAGCTATTTTATGCCTTGAGCTTTGAAAGCAGCTATGAATTGTACAGCTTTTCCTTGCTCAATCTAATTATTCTGAGAAGAATTTCCTCTCAGATTCATTCAGCACATACTAAGTGCTTAACATGCAGTAGGCACTGTGTCCTAGGTGCTGGAAATGCGCTGGTGACTATGATGAGCACGGACCTTGAGCTCCATGTCACATGAGCACCTCCCTCCCCAGCTCTATACTGTGATACCTTGGAAGAATTTCCATTTATTCTTCTGATTGTCCTGACCTCTAACATTAACTGTGTTAGTGACCTTGTGTAGCTCCTGGAGGAGGGGTTCCCTGCCTGGAGCAAGTTCCTTATGAATTCGATTAAGACCAAAGAAAGGTAGGGCAAGAAGTTGGGAATTAAAGGGGTTTATAATCATGGCTCAGTTCTCCCAGCTTACACCAGTGGCTCTCTCAGCTCCCTCCCTGTTCTCACAGCTCTGAACCCCAGCCACCCCAATGTCTTCCCTGGCACTGCTCAGAACCCCCTCTTGCATGGCTCCCAAACTCTCCCTCTCCTGCTGCTCTACTCTGTCCCCCTCCTACACCAGGAGGAACTCTGTGGGCAGGTTCTTGGTGACTGGTGGGGCCTAACCAATGTAATAGCAGGAACAGAGAGAATGGGTGTTTCCTCTCCCATCCCTACCCTGGACCAGCAATCACATGACTGACCAGCTGCTCTGCCCCCAGTAAAATATCCCATAAAGGTGCAAACAGGATAACTATTAAGGCCAGGCGGGACTCCTGGTCAGAAAGTCCATTTTCCCCACACCTTGTAACAGAGCTTTCGGGCTCCCATGTTCATTTGACCATTAGCAGTCCTTAAAGAAAGGTCTGCTTTCTCTTAAAGATACTACTGTGTTAAATTCATCATCATTGTTGATAGTATGTGCATCAGCATTGCTGGTACGTGCATTATGAGCATTCCTCTTTGTGGTAAAAGGTTTAATAGCTTAAGCTGTCTTGAGCAGGGGTTAATGGAGGAAGGTACAGACTTACCATTTGCTTGGTGGTTTACAGTTTTGAGAGGGGGTATAGTTTATTTGCTTTATCTTACTAGCCCTGATGTAATGACAGGTTTGATTTGAACTGATGTATTCATATTTCCTGATTTTATTTATTTTACATAATACCTGGTTTTAGAGTATCAACACAGTAGTTGCTAAGTAACCACCTTGCTCTGCTGGCCCTAAGATTTTATTGCCAGGGATATAAAAGTATGCTGCTGTTGCTGTAGAAAGCATTTCATTTAGATAAGTACTCTTCCTGTTATGCCAACACGATTCATTGTTTTTCTTCTGAAGCTTGTCTACACAAGTGGAGAACTGAAGTGACCATTGCTTTCAAAGTAAAAGCAGAAATGTTGACATAAATTAGCTACTTGGCTGAACTTATTTATCAAATTCACCAATTAATTGCTGGAGTTTCTGCCTCACTGCCTAGCTATACTCAGGGTAGTATTCAGGCTCCACAATAGCATATTGATATAGGACTCTTATGCAAATTGGCAGAGTTCTTCTTTTGAGATACAAGTCAAATGAGGCACGTTTGCACACACATTTATAGCAGATGTACTAAGATGTATCGCCAAGGGTGTTCTGACGTTTTAAAATTTGTTTTGTTAGAAGAATACTCTCTAAAACTGTCCCCATGAAAGTTGGAAAAATGCATGATAAAGGCAAAATTTTGGGAAAATCTGTCTTTCAGTTTGTGCATCGTTCTGGTTACAGTTTTTAGACCCAGGATTTTAAGTGCTGGGGGAAAGACTGCACAGCTTATGTCTTTAAGAAATTCATAGTGCAGTGAGAAAAAAGCATATACAGGAATAATTGCAGGGTTGGGGCTACCTGTAACAGAAGTTTTCTGAAGCTATGGAAGCATAGGGTTGAGAGTAAATATATCTACCTGGTCAGGGGAAAGAGTACTGAAAATAAGTGGGCTTCACAGAGGACTAAGCAGATATGGACAGGCCCATATCCCTTGACAAACACATACATATTTTGGATAAAATCTAGTTCAAAAGTTACATATGTATCTCTATCTGGGGAGAAAAAGAGACAGAGAGGGAGCTGACCTCAAACTAAGTTTCCAGAAATGAAGAAAAAAATTAAAGCCTGAAGAGTGACTGTCATCTGCTATGTCATTATGTCCCACAGGATTAGTGATTTCTGTCCCAGGGTGGAGAAGGCAAGAGTCCCGGAAACAAGACCCCTGGTAAGTAACCTATCCCTTAATATAGAGCTAGCATGTTTACAAAAAGACACACTCCAAACTAGAAATTATCTTAATGACCATCAAAAAAGTGGAATGGATAAATTGTAATATAGTCACACAGTAGAATATAATGTAGCAATAAGAGCTGATGAAATCCAACTATATTCAACAACTTAGAGGAATCTCAGAAACATAATGTGAAGAGAAAAAAGTCAGACATAAAGGAATATATACTATTGATTCCATTTATATAAAGTTAAAAAACAGACAAAATTAATCTATGCTATGAGAAGTCAAGACAGTGGTTAATCTGGTGGTGGGAAGATGGTGAATAGAAAGGGACATGGCTGGGGGCTTCTGGGATGCATTTAATACTCTATTCTGTTATTATTTTTGGGTGCTGTTAATTTTATATGATGAAAGTTTGTAAAAATTATTCAAGCTGTATATTTGTAGGTGTCCTTTTCTATATGTGTATTATGCTTCAATAAAAATTTTAAAATGTAATTGGAAAAATTTAACCAACTGGCCTTGAAAGAAGCAAGAAAACTCAATTTCTGTTGGCTTGCTCACATTGTGTGAAAAGAATGAGAAAAATCACCCATGAGAAATCCCAGACATGTGCCACAGATAGCCATGGATTCTAATCTTACACTCTTTGTATAGGTTAAATCCTAGAAGCTCTCAAATTAAAGTAAAAATTGGACAAGTGCCATTAAAATCTGTATGGGAGCCCTCTAAATGGAAATACGAAAACACTTTGTAAGGGCATTTTTGCAACCTGAGGCACATAAGTCTCACTGAGAAAAATGAAAACAAAAACAAATAAAGCAATTTTAAATTAGGGATTAGCCACATACAAAAAAGAAATACAAAGCACATGATGAAACCAGCCACAAGAGCAAGAGCCAGTTGATTAAAAAAAAACTACATATTTAGCAAACCAAGAAATGCAGATAAAAGAATGATCGGGAAAAGACTATAAAATAAGTCTGTTTAATATGATGTAAAACATAAAAGAAAACCCAAAAGTTATAATGAATGAACTGAAGAGTAATGCTGTGAAAAAGAACATCAATACATAAAATGTAAAATAATATGAGGACAGCTAATTCAGTCAACTCAATACGTAAGCTTAATTAATGGACAGAGACTATTTCACCCACCAAATAGAGAATACATCTTTTTCAAGTGCACATGGGATATTTACCAAAAAATATTACTTTGGACTAGGCTGAAAAGGAAGTCTAAACCCTTTCTAAAGGATTATATCATACAGATCACATTTTGTGATTACAACAAAATTAAATAGAACAAAATAGCAGTAGGGAGCCAATATCACCCCTTTCTCATATATCTGATAATGAAAATTATACTTTTCAATAACTGGAAATGATTTAGTGATGATTACCTAACAAGAAAATCACCCCAGTTCAAAAATGAACGATGCCTGAACAAAACATCAGTAAATAGAACCCAGCTATCTACAGTGAAATATACTATGACCAAAGAAATTTAATACAAAAATATAAGATTAGCTTAACTTTACAAAAAATCAAACAATGAAGTAAACTTCATGATCAGACTAAAAGAGAACAACTATATGATCATCTTGATCTGGGAAAAGTATTTGGTTTAAGAAAAAAAAAATGGACGATGCACCTGAATTGGTACATTGATGGAAAATTTTAGCCATACAGTGTTATATATAAAATAATGCTGAGAATTAATGTGCCATATTCAACTCAAGAATGTAGAAGAAGGATAAAGTAAAAGTAAAGAAAATGCAAGGAAGCAAACAATAACAAATATAGAATTTAATTAAATGAAAAAGAATTTTCTGTTTAGATCAATAAATCAGCAAACCCAAACATTATTCTTTTGAAAATGGGCAGACATCTGAAAAATTGCTCAAGGGAACAAATAACAGAGTTGACAAAAATAAAATGAAGTATTAAGAATTAAAAGAGGATATAACAATAAACAGTGTAGAGATTAAAAACATGAAAAGAGAATATTCAAAACAATAACCTGTTAATAAATTTGAAAACTTAGGTACATTGAAATTTTATTAGAAAAATATTTTTTACATTGAAACAGTCTATGTAACCAGTTGATTATACATAGTGTTTTGTCAAATTATATTTGACAGTGAAATCTTTATTTTTAAAAATTGACAACTTTCTCAGTTTGGATAGCTAGCTATTACTCCATTTTTAATAAAATTGTCATACTATTTCAAAGTACATATGCTATATTTAAATATTTTTCTTCACATTCAAGATTAAAGTACATCTGAGGCCATTCTTAGCACATGCCTTTGAGCTTGCAGATATTGCTTAGTGTATTTTTTTTTCCAGCCATACTAAAAATTCTGCTCTGCCAGACAGTTCCTAGCATCGCTTCCTTAGAAAGAGCTTAAAAGAGCAAAGACCCACATTTCAAAGCCGTTAGAAAAAAAATTGATTTCTTAGGGCATGATCCTAATGCACCTGATAATATTCCAGGCTGGCGTAGATTTAGACTTTTTTTTTGTCTTGCTAAAACTTACTATATAATGCAAGAGTCATTTTATTGACCTAACTGATTCAATTCATCTATGAATTATATTTTTAACCTTATCACCTCATTGTAACTGTGGGAAAGTATTTAAGTTTGACATATTTCTTACTCATCTTAACCTCTTGATATAAAAAGGCAGGATTTCTTTACACTGGGTGTTGCCATCAAGTACATGAACCAGAAAGAACCGGCATGAGTGAGACTTGACCTAAATCAACGCTGAAAGAAAGAAATGTTGAAAATAAGAAAGAAATGTCGTATTTTACATCACATAGTTTACAATGCAGGTACAAACATGATGCCATTGTATCCTTATGTGTATGCATTCCCACCTACGCACTCATCTGCGCATGTGAATGTGGGAGAGATGGCATCCATTATCACCCCTTCACATTTTACAGATGAAGAAACAGTCAAAGTTTGAGAGTCTTTTGTCAATGTCATATAGTTTAATATGCAAATATTTGGGGCAGGATTTGCCAGAATTTCCTCCTTTACACTTCAGATTAAGTTGAAGGCAGTTACTCATTGGGAGTAGGAAATGGCGCTCATTTTCTGCCTGCTTTTGTTCCTTACTTAATCACTATTTCTCAGTTACCTCCTGTGTGCCAGGCACTATAATTGAGCCCTCAGTTGGTAACTGGCTTCTCTTTGGTCTTATTTCCCTCTTGTTGATGGCCACATGGCCTTGCTGCTTTCACACTTTCCGGCACTAGCCATTAGCTGTATTCAGTCACCAAGTAATCAAGTCCCACTGAAGCAAACCAGGACTGCATGTGGTAGGCTTCTGTAACTGGAGGTGCATCCTGAAAGGTCGTTCTCACTGTTGTGCAGAGAAATAATGACTAGTTTCTGAGCAGAATGTTTCTCTAAATTGGTCCATAAATTAATTTCTTATGGAAAGGTAAGACAGAACACCGAAAATGGGGGGAAAGCACCATCTACAAATTTGAATCTATATTGGGATGTTTTCTCAAATGTCCTTGACACATTTTTACTACACGTTACGAATTTAGGATAACTATTAATTGGATAGGGACATTACATATGTTCTGACTGTTTGGCACAATACAGGCATATGGCTGAGATCTACAAATGTCATTTGGCCACTCAGTGTAAGGTGACCCTGTGGTATGGCCACTGGCCAGTTCATTATTATTATGGATGCCCAACCTTTGTATCTGACTGTGTTTCCTTTGGTGGACTTGGGTATGGTTGACTTCTGTACCACAGTCTGCCAAAAACCCTAATGAAAAGTTATAGAACGTTCCATGATTTCACAAAACCTGGTTAGAATGGAGCTGCATGAATTTCACTTGTTTTCTGAATAACCAGTTGTCTAACCAATTTAAACGCCTTTCTTTCAAAAAATAAAAAGGTTTTGCATATACATCCACACAGCCAGAGCACTGCTCATTCCCAAGATGGCAAGCCACACGGTATTGAAGTCCCTGTACTGTAATGGTATGTGGCAGTTTTTCTCTATTAAAATGCCAGAATTCATCTCAGCTTAGCAAAGGTATCATAACAAAAGCATTTGTCCAAGTTCTTGAGGAAATACATTCAGAACTCACGGGAAAGAGGCTGCTCATGAATGCTAAGTGTTATTTTTATGTTCTGGGCCCTTTAAAAGAAATACAAATATGTTTGAAAAATAGAAACATACAACAACTCATTCTTTTTAGAGGGACTTGCACTGAACAATATACATCCCCCTGTGAAGGTTGCAGTGCTCACGGTTGAGCTCTCCATCTGGGTGGTGCTCCAGGCCCACGCTCCTCTGATATAAATGTGTTTATCACACATCTTTAGTTATTTGTCAAGTCCATGGCAAGCAGGCAGTCTTCTCTTCCTGTCTGTGACATGTTAATATGCAGAACAAAACTTGTGTGGAAGTGCTGCAGATATTTAGGTCATTTAACTGCAGTAGTAAAATACAAATTAACAGAAAAATTGCTGACATCATTAGTATAAAGCATTAACATCTGCAGGTCGCACATGCCAGATGCATAATATCTGTTAATTATAGTTGTAATAGAAGGCCACTGGGACTGTGAATCAGGATTTATGTGAAAGTTTTGCTACTTTCAGAAATACAGAATCCTATTTGTAATGTTTAATTTATAGAAGTGAAGAAAATTCTATATATGGGTAGGGATATAGGTGAATCAAACATTTTTTAGAATGAATCCAATCTGTCCTTATTTTCTTTTTTCCCAAAGAAATTTGATTAAGCTTAACAATGGTACAACAGAAACAAACTTTTAGGTTCTTTGTTTAAACAACAGGGATTATTTGGTTAAAATTATTTACTTCTATGTTATCTTGTGTGACTTTTTGTCATTACACGTGACAAAGTGACTCTTATCCATCCCTATTATTTTCAATTAACGTCAACATTTCACACATTTTTTGTTCAAGTCATACTTCAGTTCTCTTTCTTCTCAGTTTAGGCTGTGTTGACATACCTGTGTGAGGGTATTGACAAAGCTAGTACTATATATTAATAACTGTCCATTGGAACACATGGAGCCTGAGATGAGGGACTCACCAATTTAATGAGCTTACGGGATGCCAAAAAATAAGCAGTACAGGTTTTATAGGCAAAACTTGGGAGTTCAGAGGATAGGAAAATCATTACCATTACAAGTGACTAATGACTTTCCCTGGATTTGACATACTTGAATGTTTTTACCGAGTTCTGTCCTTGACACAAGGAAATACTAGATAACGTTTAGAAGCTTCCTTTGTTGTGGTTTTTCCAATCAGTTAATGATATATAACAAGATTCTCCAAATTCCTTTTAAATATGCTTGCTACTTATGATCAGCTTTTCTCTACCTAGCAGATTTGCATTATTTTTCATGATTTTTATATTGCCCCTTCCAAGGCTACACATACTTAGAAATGTTGATTGGATTCAAGTAAGTCTTGTACCCTTGAGGAAGTTTTCCTGAATAATTTAATGATACATGGAGGGAATGCATTGGAAAGAGAAAATACTGGAAGGGCTGCAAATAGTGTGCAGATACTATGAAAAATGGCCACATAAATAGATAGGGATTTGGAAACTGAGGAGCCAAAGATAAGTCAGTATATAAATCTAAGTAACATCTGAAAGTCTACGAGGTATAGATAATTACAGGAAGTCAAAGTATGACATTCTAGATGCAAATTAATTTCAGTCCACAAACAAGACATGCAACTTTAACTTCATTTACTAGAGCAACTTAATTTTTATTTTAAAATCCCAATTTCTAGAGTAACAGAAAAATCACTGAGTCAGTTGAGTTCCCTTCTTTCCTTGGGGCTATGCCTGAATTCTGAAGGAGGTTACACGTGTCAAGGTGTCAGAGAGACTTGTTTTGTCTTTTATTTCATATGTCCACACTCTCAAATCTGATGAGATATCCATTAGTCCATCCTATCTGCAGCAGAATGGGCATGCAAGTCAGTGGGGTGATATCCACAGTCCCTTCCCAGTGGTGTCCCTCAGTCCCTCTGTCCTCTACATATGGCTCATATTGGGGCATATAGAGAGCACTGTGTTGCCTCTGCACCGTGCTATGGAGAAGGTAAGTCCATGAGACGACTAAGGCTCAATTCTCCAAGTGCGTCACACAGCCAATTCTACTTTAGAGTGTGCTACTTCTCTGATCAGGTTCCTGACCACATGGCGGAGCCTCTCTTGCCCTCATATTTTACAAACCTGTCTAGGGTAATTTGCCTACTCCTGGGACCTGGCCCTCTTTTTGAAACCAACCAGTATCCACTCTCTCCTCCTAAGTCAACATTGGCCTCTGGGGCCAAATGAAGTTTTTGGGTATTATGAGAAAAAAACTAATGCAGAGCTTTCTTCTCCTGGGAATGGGAAAATTCCTGAAGACAGGTCTGTGAGATTTGGGATTAGAGTCATAGGGATTTAGGAGTGATCATGTAGTGCAGAGCTCTACGAAATCCCAGGAGAAGGCCAATGTCACTTGCCATCCCCACATTAGCATGCTTCATCCACCTGGTCCACAACAGTCCCCAAAGAACAGTGGCCTGATTACTCCTGCCTTGAACCCGAGAAAGGGGACTGTGGAGACCTGGAGGTTTTCTCCAGGTGTGTCATCAGGGAACCTACTGTCCACCTGCTCCTCCCTTGCTTCCCCTGCTTCCACTGCTTGAGGCGAATCAACTTGGATCTGCCAGCCCTAATATATGACCTCCAAAGAGCTGACAGAGAATGACAACACATTTACGGGGTCTCAGAGGTCTGTGTAATCTGTACAAATAAGCCATGTGCTCAGTGAATTCAAATTAAATGGAAAAATACATACCAGAAAATAGCTAAAGTAGTGTGTAAAAGAAAAAGTCATAAGTAGAGGACTTACCAGATAGAGCATAATATGAAACCATTGTAATGAAATTCACTCATTCATTTATTTAACTGATATTTATTGATTTCCTCATAGGAGCTAAATCCTGTTCTAGGTACTGGAGATAAAGTAGTGAACAAAACAGACAAGACATGGAGGTGTAGAGAGTAAGCAAATGAAAAATAAGTTAAATATGGAGGTATATGATAGGGTTATGAGTGCCATGGAGAAAAATAAGGATGGGATGGGCAAATGCAGACTGCAGGATTCACAATTTAAAGTCAGTTGGTCAGAGAAAGTGCTATTTACAGCAAACACCTGACAGAGCAGTCAGCCAAGCTACTGTGTGGGGGAAGAGTGTCTCAGGCATGGAGAACATCCAGTGCAATTATTCTAAGGTGTATGGAAGAAATCAGGGAGGCCAGGGTGGCTGAGGCAGAGAGAGTGAAGGAGAGATTAATAAGATATAGAAACAGAGACCAGAATGGATGTGGTGTCCAGTCTTGTAAACCACTGCAATGACTCCTAATCTTACTGAGATGGAGCAATGGGGGGACTCAGAACCTTGGAGGGAAATGACTTGACTTACATGTAAACAGGGTCACTGGCTGCTGCGATGAGAATAGATTGAAGAGGTAAGGGTGGAAATAGGGAGACCAGTTAGGGGGTGTTTGCAAGAATGCAGGTGAGAGATCATGGTGACTTAGACCTCCATGGTCAGATTATGGATATATTTTGAAGGCAGAGATGACAGGATTTGGTGACAGGCTGTATATGGACTATGAGAGAGTGACTCAAGCATGCCTCTAACATTCTGGGCTTGGGAAACCAGAGTTATTGGTTTAGCATAGGAATGAAGATATTGGACTCTTTAGCCAAACAATTTGGGTTTGCAACTTACTAAGTGTACCTTGGACAAGTTACTTAACCTTTCTATGCCTCAGTTTTCTTATCTGTAACATGGGGCAAATAATAGTACCTATCTCATAAAGTTGTTAGAAGGATTAATAAAGATTGTTATAGTTTTTTGTTTTTGTTTTTTGCTTTTACCGAGGTAGGGAAGACTGAAAGCAACAGGTTTGGAGGAAAACCAAGTGTCTGATTTTGGAACATATTATTGGTATGTTCTGATTGCCTCTCTCAGCCTCCCTTCTATATCCTTTTGCACTTCCAATAACTATGAGCATTTCAATTCCTGCACTGAATTCCTCTTTCCTTATAATAGTAAGTGTGGTTTCAGTTTCCTTGTCTGAATCCTGATGATGCAGGCATACCTCTGAGATATTGCAGGTTTGGTTCTAGAGCACTGTAATAAAGTGAATATCACAGTCAAATGAGCCAAATGAATTCTTTTGTTTCCCAGTGCACATAAAAGTTACGGTTACACTGTACTGTAGTCTATTAAGTGTGCAATAGCATTGTGTCTAAAAAATGTATATATCTTAATTTAAAAATGCTTTATTGCTAAAATACGCTATCATCGGAGCTTTCAGTGAGTCATAATCACTGATCACAGATCACTGTAACAAATACAATGATAATGAAAAATGTGAAATGTTGCAATAATTACTGAAATGTGACAGACACCAAGTCAGCAAACACTGTTGGAAAAATGGTGCCCATAGACTTGCTCAATGCAGAGTTGCTACAAACCCTCAGTTTGTAAGAAACCCAATATGTGTGAAGTGCAGTAAAGTGAAGCCCAATAAAACAAGCTATGCCTGTGTAGAAGTAAGTTTTAGATGTTCATTAGACATACAAATAAGGATGTTGAGAAGGCAGTTGAATATAGGCATCTTGAATTTGGAGCAGAAGCAGGGCTGGAGATTTAATTTGGGAGTTGGCTGCACGTTGTTGGCATTTAAAGCTATGAAACAATGATATGGCCAAGGAACTGAGTGTAGGTAGAGAACAGATTTAGGGAGAGAGCCCTTAGGTTTTCTACCATGTAGAGGTAATGTTCTGGAAACCAAGTGAATAATGAAGTGTTTCACAATACAGGAAGTAAATAAGTAAGTGGTCAGCTGCAGCTACTAGGGAAAGTAAGCTACGACTTAGAATCGCCTATTAAATTTAGCTTCCTGAAAATCATTGGTGACTGTAACAAAGGAAGTTTGAGGGAGTGAGTGTGGGATGATGGGTGGAGCAAAATCTTGGTTGGTTAGAAATAGTGATGTAGAAGCTGCAAGTCGTAAAAGAGTAAGAGAGATTGACCCAGGGTCAATAAAAGCTCTTGCAAGAGAAGGGTAATGGGTTGCACAGGCTGGTAACAAAACATTCACAGCTGGAAG
This sequence comes from Smutsia gigantea, assembly GCA_032199065.1. Lineage (NCBI taxonomy): Eukaryota > Metazoa > Chordata > Mammalia > Pholidota > Manidae > Smutsia > Smutsia gigantea. The sequence goes on along the minus strand of JAVSCE010005959.1, from coordinate 27,281 downwards.
GAAATGGGCAGAAGGGCAGAAGGAAAGCATGGTATGGATGCTTCAATGAGACTGTGGGAGAAAACCCACCCAGTCTGCTCCAGGCCAGTGGTATGAAGTTGTGATGGAGAAATGAAACACTGCTTCAGAGTGCTACAGGGAAACTAGGGCCCTCAAAGGGATTTCTGATTTCTTTGGCAGCGAAAGTTGAAGGGGAGCATTCAGTGAATATTGATGTTATTGGCATAGAAATAAACAAGTAGAAGTAGATCCTAATATATATGAGAAGTTTATATATGTCAAAATAATATTTCAATTTAGTGAGATAATTATGTATTATCAAGTGGTGGAGAGGCAAATAGCTCTTCATCTGCAAGAAAATAAAGATGTGCCCCTATCTTATACTAAACACAAAAGTAAATTCTAGATGGATTGAGATTTAACTGTTAAAAATTAAGATAATACAAACTCTGCAAGAATATTTAAGAGATTATGGGTATAATCTAGGGATGGGGAATATTTTAAATAAGATTATAAACTCAGAAGCTGTGAAAGAAGAAATAGACATATTTGTCATATGAATTTTGTTAGTGTCATGGAAAATTATAATTAAAGCAAATAGACAAACAATGGACTTGCAAAATAGAGGATTGTCATACAGAGTACAGAAAGAGAGGTTATACCTGTAATATATATAGAGTACTTACAAATTAAAAAGGAGATACAGAATCCAGCAGAAAAATGTGCAAAGAAATGACTAGGCCATTTACAATGAGGAAATCCAAATTACCAAAAATGGATTGAACAGTGTTCAAACTAGTTAGGAAAATGCAAATAAAATAATGAAACATCACTTATTCCTATCAGACAGGCAAAAATTTAAACACCACTAACGTCTATTCATTGTGGGTGGCAGGGATAGGAGTACTCTCAGACATTGCTGTGAAACTGTGAATTATTACAGTCTTCTGGGAAAAAAATTACATATTCAATTTTTAAAAATTATGTGTTCTTTGATATCAACTCTACTTCTGGGGATTCTATTCCATAGACACAGAAAAGCCCTAGTTTATAAGGATGTATATATGTATGTGTTCACGAAACAAAGTAAATCCCCAGCAATAAGGAAATGGTTGACTAAATTATGGGTCTTCCACACTGTAGATTATTATAAAACCACCAAAAAGAATGAATTAGAGTTGTATTGAGTGGTGAATTGGGGAGATTCCATGATGTGGGGAGAAACCATGATGTATACAGTCAATTTTTTAAGATGGTGATAAAAACTACATCTCTGTGTGATTATGCAGATGACTCTGTATATGATTATGAGACTTGAAAAAAAATATAGGATGATATGTGCTAAGTTTTCAGTCTAGGTTATGAGGGGTGGTAGAGCTTGGACAGAAGAAGAGGGAGTCAAACAAAAGAGTAAAAAACAAAAGTGATGCCAAAATAGCAAGCATGAAACAGCAAGTCAATGAAGAATGAATTAATAAAAGCAGGAAGTCCATTTCAAATGAGGGATGTAATTTTGCCCACAGGTTTCATGCTATAATTTGCAAGGTATCCTAGGTATAAATTTTGTTACATATATTAATGGCCTATGTGGTTTTTTTTTTTTTTAATAATCAAAAGATGTTCTCTCTTTGAGCAGAAGAGAATCCTCACAATGTATTTTCTGGTCACAGGTGGCAGGATTCTTTCCTTCTCTACTCAATGGTCATATTTTTCACTAAAGGTTATTTCAGAATCTTATCTTAAAAATCCCTTAACAGGAAAAGAGAATTATCAGAGACTTTTGTGGATTGCCCCACCTAATAGCATATTTATACACTATTTGGCATTACTGATGACAGATGCCATGTTCGAACTTTCCACTCTGACATGAATCGGATTTTTGCTCTTTGGAATTATATAGAAAAATTACGCTGTTTCAGGGATCAAGCCTGATTATTTTGCTTTCAAAGACATTAGAATGTGTTTTCCTCTGTGTGTTATTTCTCATATGCATGTATTTCACTGTTCCTTATCAAGAAGTCTCAAGTAGTTAGTTATTCCTGTGGTAGCTGTTTTCACATTTCTTTCCCTTAGTTTATAATGTAATCACTGAAACCTCCTTTTGCTAATTTAATAGCTACATTGCTAATTTACAACTCCACCTTACTCCAGGAAACACACACAACAAACAAATACATATGTGCACACACATATACAATTTTACAGTTCCTTTGTATTTAAGATTTTTTCTTCCCTAAAATCTGTGCATCTGTTTTTACAAACTGTCTAGTTTGCCTGATTCATCCATCTGATAAAATATTTAAAATAATCCTGGACCTTTGGTCTGTTTATGAGACATCTTTTTCCCAACACAGAATCTTGCTGTAGTGGTGTTCTTGCCTTTTATAATTTTCTTTAGAGCCAAGCCAATTCACATGATTTTTTGTCAGTTTTATTGAGGTGTAGTTTGTAGACTTGGGTAACCACAATCACAGTCTAGACAATAGAACACCATTATCAAACCAAAATTTTCCTTGGCGTTCCTTTACAAGTCAATACACTTTCGTCACTTTCAGCCCTATGCAACCACTTATCTGCTTTCTCTCACTATGGTTTAGATTGTTTAATCATTTCATATACATGAAATCTTATAGTAGGTGCTTGTTCTGGCTTATTTCATTCATCCAAATTCTTTTGAGATTCAGTTATATCCTTGCAGTTATCAATGGTTCATTTCTTTTTATTTTTGAATAGTATTCCATTGCATGGATGTGCCGCAATTGATTTATTTACCTGTTGGTAGACATTTGACTTGTTTCCACTTTTTGGCTATTTTGAATAAAACTGCTATGAACATTCATGAAAAGTCTTTGTTTGGACATATACTTTCATTTTGCTTGGGTAAATATCTGGGAGTGAAATTACTAGGCTATATGGTAAGTGCATGTTTGGCTTTATGTGAAACTGCCAAATGGTTTTCCATTCTCACAATGGTGGGAGTTACAGCTGCTCCACATTCTCACTGACATTTGGAATTGTCAGTCTTTTCAAATTTTAGCCATTCTCGTTAAAGTATGTGAAAGTATTTCATTGTGGGTTCAACTTGGATTTCCTGCACAACTAGTGATGATCATCTTTTTATGTGCTTATTGATCATTAATATAATTTCTGCTTTGAGGTGGACATTCAAATAGTCTGTCCATTTTTATTGGGTTGTTTGCCATATCACTGAATTATAGAGGTTCTTTATGTTGTGATTTTAGTTATCTGTCAGAAATATGTATTTTGAATATTTTCTCCCCAGTGTGTGGTTTGTCTTTTCACTTCCTTAACGGTGTCTTTCCAATACTGGAAGATTTTAACATTGATAAAGTCCAATCCATCCAGTTTTTCCTTTGGTCTGTGTGTTTTGTTTTTATCTAAGGAATATGCCTGCCTAGGGTTATGAATATTTTCTAAGGATTCCTCAAGAAATTTTTGTTTTGGCTTTTACTTTTAGGTCTGTCATCTGTGTCAGGTATTTGTGTATATTGTGAGGTGTAAGGTCAAGGTTAACTTTTTTCTAAGTGGATATCCAGTTGTTTTAGCACCATTTGTTGGAAAGACTATTTTTCATCATTGAATTCACTTAGCACCTTTGTCAAAAATCAGTATGTGTGGGTTTATTTCTGAAATCCCTAGTCTGTTTCACTGGTTTATATGTCACTCCCTCTCACCAATACCATCCTATCTTTATTACTGTAGATTTATAATAAGTCTTGAAATCCTATTTTGTAAATCCTGCAGATTGGTTCTTTTTCAAAATTATTTGGGATATTTATGTCTCAGTACAAATTTTAAAATTGGCTCATTGATTTTTACAAAACATCTCACGCATTTTGATTGAAATTGTGTTTAATTGAGAGACCAATTTACATCTTAACCATAGAGCCTTGGATCCATGAACATGGCATACTGCACATTTATTTGTCCTCAAAATTTCTCTCATGAGTGTTTTATACCTTTCAGGGCGCCAATATTAGATATGTTTTATTAATATTTCTTGCTGTATTCCATTAAAACATCAATTTGTAAATTTCATTGTCCAGTTGTCCAACTTTTGTATACAGAAAAATACAATTTATTTTTCATGTTAACCTTGTATCCTGAGACCTTTGTATATCTTTACTATTTATAGTAGCTTTTTTTTGTAGATTTCTTATAATTTTGTACATAGATAGTAATGTCATCTCTGAATAAATCCAGTTTTACTTCTTCCTTTCAATGTCTACGCCTTATATTTATTTTTCTTTTCTTATTCTTATTGCTTAGGGCATCATGTACAATGTTCATATTTTTCTGGAGGACTTTTCTTGTTTGTTTTTTAGTGGTGGTGGTGGGTTTGGCACCATTGAATCATACGGACTTAGTTATGGAGCCCCTCTTGCTGTGGATAAGCTCTCAATTAGTAAATTGATGCTCAACATAGTCATCAGGAATATAGAAATAAAAATAATGATGAGATTTTGCTTTATATCTATCAGCTTTGCAAAATTCAGAGAGCCAGAGATCAAATATTGGTGAGGATATGGGAAAAGGGAAGTAAAACTGCTGGTAAGAATTTAATCTGGTATAGCCATTCTGAGGAGAAATCTGGCTTTCATTAGTGAAATCAACACATTTTTTGTACCTATTTACCTATACATCTTTCAGGTATTTGCCTCAGAGGTATTGTCATACAATTCCCAACTTCCGGATGGCAGCAGAGAGTTGTAGGTTAGATGTCCATCATTAGAGGAATGAGTAAATATAATGTAGTAGATACATAACCATAAAATGCTCAGCAGATTATTAGAAGCAATGAACTAGGTTTGTATACAGCAACATGGATAAATCTTTAAAGTTTATCACTGGTTGAAATAAAAAGAAACAAAATGCTTTCTATAGTATAAAGCAATTTATGTAAATTAAAGCCACTATACATATAACCACCATACTGTATTTATTTTTAAGGACACATATATATCCAAAGGAAAAGGCAGTAGGTGTTAGGAATGATAATAAGAAAAATAAAAATAAGTAACATAGAGGCCTTTAAGTCACCATAATGCCAAAAACATTCAGTGAATTGAAGCATATGATTAACTCAAATCTTTAGTCTTGAGTTTAAGATAACAATGAAAAATTTAAATCCTCATGCCATATTAAATGGAGAGTAGGATATACACCAATACATGTAGTGTGATGCCAATTTTGCTCTTTCTTTAAGCTTTAAACATAGGCATAGAAAAAATACTGTAAAGCAAAGCACAAATATATTAACAGTCATCACAACAGGAGCATGGCTGGTAAAAGGAAGAGTGGTTTTCAGTTTTTCGTTTTGCTATTGCACACCTCTCTCAGTTTTCCAAATTCTTCATAATAAGAACGTGTAACTTTTGCAATGAAAAGGATAACTGTTATTTTACTAATACCATGTAAATAAGAAAATTAGGTCTAACAAAAGTTCTGTAAATTAGCATGATCACCATTATGGCACTGAAGTGAATAAGCCCCTATTTCAGGTCACAGAACACCAATAATCCACAGAAGCATGGTTGGAGATACCTGTCCTCCAGGTGGTCAAGACTTCACTTTGCCATTGGTACAGCAGTTTCCTTGCTCCTTGAAGAAAGCATTGCTTAAAGCAGGTCTTTTCTGCTTAAAGGATGATAATTAGCCTGATAGGCGTGAGCTCATTTTTTGGATCAAGACTATCATGGTAATATTTAGAAATAGCATGAGTTAAATTAATATGTTTCTAAGGCTAGGGGAAAACTAAATTAATAAGGTCTTAAGCCATTAAGAAGTAATTAGGAATATCAAAGAAGTAAGAGCAAAAGCTAAAAACCAACTAATGGATAGTGGTGAGCATGAGAAAATGATTCTGGTTTTATAATATAACCAGGAGTAGCCTTCACACTGGCAGGATAATAAGATTTTAAGGTATTAGAAAACACCATGAAACACTAATAGCAACTATGACATGGGAGTAATAAAACATGTTTTTAATTCAATAAAGGAAGTCACTGAGGGAAGGACTGAACAAGAACAGCTGAACATTTCAGGGTCAGAACGTCTTTTCACTTTCCCACCTTTACCAGAGCCTGTTTGTACAGCAGATGTTGAATTTCCTGGTGTTTACTGACAGAGCAGGAGACCTATACATTTCTGTAACATCCTTCACAGTGAATTGTGAACAATTAAATTAACAACTATCCCTATTTTAAGCTCAAGTTTTAAAAATCGAAATGACTGTATTGTAACTCTAGAATTGTCTTTATATTTTACTTCTTTTGAACCCAGTGTGTTTTCACCTTTGTGTCTAACATGAATTGCATGTTCATCAGTTCTAAATCAAACATTTCCTATGAAGCTGAAAAGCCCCCACTTGTGCAATTTTGGAACAATTTAGCTCATTTGCAAATAGACCATTTCCTGCCTAGTTGTACTGTCCAACATTTTTTTTTCCCAAAGTGTAGTTTCTTGAATCATGTATATGTATCAGAATCGTTACAGGATATTAAAAATGCATATGCTTAGATCCCACCCCTGTCAGGTTCTGGATCTAGTGTCTACATAGGTAATAGATATCCCTCTTTGAGGACCATTGCTCCAGGGGTATAGACATCTTGTACTTCCACTATCGAGGAAGATAAGTGTTGATCTAAAGTCATCAAACCCAAAGGTACTAATGGGTTCCTTGTGATGGTGGGTAGAGACAATATACTTTGTTCAAAGATCTAGGGAAATTGGATTTGACCTCTTTTCATATGATTGCAAGATGAGGATGAGGTAAAAAGGGTGAGATCACCTCCCTTCTTCCTCCTCTTTGCATAAGGCTATTGAAACAGAAAGGGGCTTATGATTGTTTCCCCCAAATTCTAGAGGCCTAGCATCACTCTACGTTTTCTTTCTATTTTCCCATGTCTGGAGATTTTATTAGCTCTGCTCTAAGTATTGTGGGTTTTCTTGTTCCTTTTGGGTGCTTTTTTCCTGATACAGGTGTTTCTTTGACAAGCCTTTTCTCTTCAACTAAGATAAGATTTGGGATTCTGCTGTGGGCCTAGGCAAAAAGGACAGTCTAATGACTACATCTGTTTTTTGTGTGTGCACACATATTTCAGATTTGTGTGTGTGTGTGTGGAGGATACATAGCATGAGATCCCCCCTTTTTAATAGATTTTTAAGTGTACGATATAATATTGTCATATATAGGTATAATATTTATAAGCACAGCTCTAGAACTTACTTATGTTGCTCAACTGCAACTTTATGTATGTTGATCAGTAACTTCCCATTTCTCCCTTCCCACAGCCCCTGGCAACCATTGTTCTATTCTTTGCTTCTCTAAGTCTATTTTAGATACCATATTATAAAAGGAATCATGCAGTATTTTTCCTTGTGTGAATGACTTATTTTACTTACAATAATGTCCATCAGGTTCATCCATGTTGTTGCATGTTAGAAGATTTTCTTATTTTCTAAGGCTGAACAATATTCCATTGAACAAAGCAAGATGCCCACACTTGTCACATCTTTTCAACATAATACTGGAAGTCCTAGACAGAGCGGTTAGGCAAGAACAAAAATAAAAGACATCCAAATCAATGACATATCCGATAAGGGGTTGACATCCAAAATATATAAAGAGCTCACGCACCTCAACAAACAAAAAGCAAATAAGCCAATTAAAAAATGGGCAGAGGAGCTGAACAGACACTTCTCCAAAGAAGAAATTCAGATGGCCAACAGGCACATGAAAAGATGCTCCACATCGCTAATCATCAGACAAATGCAAATTAAAACCACAATGAGATATCACCTCACACCAGTGAGGATGGCCACCATCCAAAAGACAAACAACAACAAATGCTGGCGAAGATGTGGAGAAAGGGGAACCCTTCTACACTGCTGGTGGGAATGCAAATTAGTTCAACCGTTGTGGAAAGCAGTATGGAGGTTCCTCAAAAAACTCAAAATAGAAATACCATTTGACCCAGGAATCCCACTCCTAGGAATTTACCCTAAGAATGCATCAGCGCACTTTGAAAAAGACATATGCACCCCTATGTTTATCGCAGCACTATTTACAATAGCCAAGAAATGGAAGCAACCCAAGTGTCCGTCAGTAGATGAATGGATAAAGAAGATGTGGTACATATACACAATAGAATATTATTCAGCCATAAGAAGAAACAAATCCTACCATTTGCAACAACATGGATGGAGCTAGAGGGTATTATGCTCAGTGAAATAAGCCAGGCGGAGAAAGACAAGTATCAGATGATTCCACTCATCTGTTGAGTATAAGAACAAAGAAAAAACTGAAGGAACAAAACAGCATCAGACTCACAGAACCCAAGTATGAACTAAGAGTTACCAAGGGGAAAGGGACTGGGGAAGATGGGTGGAAAGGGAGGGATAAGGAGGGAAAAGGTGCATTACGATTAGCACATATAATACTGTAGCAGGGCGGGGGGACACGAGAAAGGCAGTATTTACAGAGAAGATAAGTAATGATTCTATAGCATCTTACTACGCTGATGGACAGTGACTGTAATGGGGTATGTGGGGGGGGGACTTGATAATAGGGGGTAACCATAATGTTGTTCAAGTGATTGTACATTAACGATACCAAAAAAAAAGACCTCCAAATCAGAAAAGAAATAAAATTGACTGTTAAGAAGCTATTAGAACAAATGAATTCAGCAAAGTTGAAGGGTATAAAATCAATATAAAAAACCACTTGCATTTCTTATACATTAATAATGAACTACCCCAAAAGGAAATTAAGAAAACAATTCAATTAACAATAGCATGAAAAAGGATGAATTACTTAGGAACAGATTTAACTAAGGAGGTAAAACCCATTTCACTGAAAACTACAAAATATTGATGAAATAAATTAAAGAAGACATGAAAAAATGAAGACATTCTATGATTAGATATTGGAAGGCTCAATATTGTTAAAATGTTGATACTACCCACCATGAGCTATAGATTTAATGGATTTCATCAAAATCCTAATGGCATTTCTCACAGAAATAAAACAATCCTAAAATTTATTATGAAACCACAAGAGACCATGAATAGTTACAGCAATCTTGAGAAGGAAGAACAAACTTGGAAGTATCATACTTTCTGATTTCAAAATATAAATCTACAGTAATGAAACACTATGGTTCTGACATACAGACAGACATATAGACCAATGGAATAGAACAGAGCCCAGAAACAAACCTACATGTAAATGGTCAAGTGATCTTCAAAAAGGGTATCAAGAATACACATAAGGGAAAGGGTAGTCTCTTCAACAAATGATGCTGGGAAAACTGAATATCCAAATGCAGACCAATGAAATTGGAGCCTTATCTTATACCATCCACAAAAATTAGCTCAACATGGAATACAGACTTAAACGTAAAACCTGAAACCATAAAACTAGAACAAAACATAAGGGACAAGCTTCTCGAGACTGGTCTTGGCAATGAGTTTTTGGATGATACCATAAAAAGCATATAGGCAACAAAAGCAACAATAGACAAGTAGGACTGCATCAAACTACAAAGCTTCTGCACAGCAAAGGAAACAATCAACAGAGTGAAAAGGCGTCCTATGGAATGGCATAAAATATTTGCAAACCATATATCTGATAAGGGGTCAATTCGCAAAATATATAAGGAACTCTTACAACCCAATATCAAAACCCCCTAATAACCTGATTGAAAAATGAACAAAGGACTTTTCCTCAAAGAAGACATACAAATGGCAACAAGTATATGAAAAAGTACTTAACATCACTAATCATCAGCAAAATGCAAATCAAAATCACAATGTAATACCCTTTCATATGTGTTAGGATAGCTATTATTAAAAAAAATAAAGAGAAGTATTGGCAAGGACATGACCACCTTTATATTGTGGTTATTTCAGTATGACTAGTTAGGAAAAAGGAAAACTCCAGGGGTCCAAGCTTGCTTACTGAATATTTTTGACATTCTAGCTGCCTATTCAAGCATCTCCTTGCTTTTTCCTTCCTACGAAAACCTTGATTATGTTCAGGTAGGTTTCCCTCACCCATGTGATTCAGAAGAGGGTGACCTCCTCACCAGTTCCAGGAGTATATATTTCTCTAAACCAGTGTTTAATAATGGTGATGCTATTAACATTTTTCAGGAAAATTATTTGTTGTGTGGGACTATCCCAGACATTGCCAGTAGTTCTTCCCAATCACTATAAACAACCAAAAACACCTCTATGCTTTTCCAAAACCCCATAGGGTAGTGTAGGACAACCACTGGTAAGAAACTCTTGGTAATACCATTCTCTTTGTCACTGATTTTGTTTAGGAACAGAAATGTTACCCCATTGTGGTCAAGAAATACCTGAAGGAGAATCTGCTGGGGGACAGGGAGTGTTCTAATGTTTTTAAATATTCTTAAGTGACACTGGAGAAAATGGTTTCATCTTTTACTTTTGGGCTTTATCATATTAGTATGTGGTGCTGGGAACTATTTCAGCCACCTTGCCATCAGTGTGAGGATGACACTCATACATTGAAGAGGAAAGAGTCAAAGAATCCCAGAGAGTTGAGCTTTACACCTGTCTGGTGACTGTCCCATCTCTGGGTTTCTTGTTAGGTGAGAAAACAAATGGCCTTATTATTTGAGCTAGTTTTAATCTGGGCTTGATGTTCTTAACATGATACAGTTAAGATGTACTTTGGGGCTTGGGGGTCTAAGTTCTAGTTAGCAATAAGTATTATTATGCTTAGCCATATTTTCTTTATGCATGTAATTCAATGAATTTATGGGGAGATGTGACAGTAAGATCAGGCCGAATTTGGGCTTTCCTAGGTCTCCCAGACAAATAGGATTGTAATATAAAAATATAGCCCCTTAATAGCTCCCCATTTAAACATTTCTATTGTCAGCCATTAAGCAAGCAGCCCGTCCATTGCTAAGAGGGAAGATATCAATTTGCCTTATGACATTGAAAGAGAGGAGAGTACATGGACTACCTCTTGCATTTACTCATGCATCCATTGATTTATTCAGCGAACGTTTATTGAGCACCTTCTATGTGTCAGACACTGCTAATAGCCAGGGCTACAACAATGAACAAATTAGAAACAAATTGAAATGTATGAATATGAAAATATGTAAATAAGCATTTGATAAGAACTATTCAGTGTACCCTTTGGAGTGTTATCAGGCCTGAATTTTTCTGAATAATCATCTTCCCAGTGCTGGGACAGATGATGCCACACACTCACTCTGTCCGTACAATACTAGGACTGGGATATCAAACATAAGAGATTTGTTTGCTGTGTTGGGTTACACTGATGTATCAATCACTTGCTAAAAGTTTAATTTTACCTTTAGTTCATTCAACAAATATTTATTATATGTTGGCTATGTGATAAGTACTATGTCAGATACATTCATTCAAATCCTGAAACAAGTGTTTTTACTGAGTGCCTACCTTCTGTTCAGCACTGGATTAGGTGTTCATTCATTCATTCAACACATATGTATGGAACAACTGCCATATGCCAAGCATTGCTCGTATTGCAGTTTTGCTATACAGGCAAAAAACTCAGCCCTAATGGCTTTCATATTCTAGATAGGAAACATAGTAATGAAGTAATCAAACAAATACATATATGATTTCTACTTATGATAGTTATAAAAGAAATAGAGTACCATGGTAAATAGTGGGAGAGGAGGAGGTAATTGTCTGGTGAGGCTGAAGGATGTGAGGATGCTAGTCATGTGAGACCCAGGAAAATGTATGCCACTGGAGGCACTAGAATATGTATAGGCCCTGAAGCATGAGAGAAACTGTCATGTTGGAGGGACTGAAATGGAGCCAGTAGGCATGGGTGACACTTACATTAATGACATAGGAGGTGTAGGATGTCAATTATAGCTCAGTACAAAAAGGGACAGGGAGGCACTCACTAATTAATAATATTACAGCCTGAATGTTTGTGGACATCTTTTTTCAAGGTTAGGCCCCTACTAATTGCCCCGTGACTCACTTGGTTTTGGTCTTTTTAGTAGGAGGGGAAGGAGTAGGGTGGGGAGACTGAATGGTCTATGTACATGTTGGGGAATGTCATTGAGAGGACGTGACTTCCAGTTGACCCATGAATTGGACCTGGGCAATTTAGAGATTCCTCACTCACTCCCCTGTCTTTGACATGTTCATTCTGCCCACCTTTTGCACCCTAGGGGCCATTTTCAAGGATGCAGCCTTCAAAGAGCAATGTGTCCTTGAGACCATCTGGATGGTACATGACTGAATGCCATTAAGGCCTCTCTCTACACTTTCAAGATTTGGCAGGCAGGCATGGAGATCTTCTTGTCTTGTGGCACCCAAGACAAGCCTTGTAGGTAAGTTGCATTTTAAACCTGCCCCTTTCCCATCTGGAGTGGCCTGTTTCTTTAGTCTCTCCGTGTTGTCTGTGGGCAATTTGTGAACCAACAGTGCACTGAGCCTGGAAGCCTAGGTTTGAATTCTGACTCTGCCACTCTGTTAACCATTTGACTTGAAGAAAGTTTCTTCTACTTTCTGGTCTTTGTTTCCCTGATCTGTAAATGAGGATGGTCATAATGTCTACTCTGTAGAGTTGTTGTGAGGTTTAAATGAGCCAGGTGCTTTGAATAATGTCTGGCACAGAGTAAGTATTTATAGTCGTTTTTTATGGAAGAAAGGGTTTAGTGGAGATACAGCTTGTGTCTCAGGGATTTTTTGATAGTATTTTGTGCATGTAGACTTCAGCAGTCATGCAGATCCATCAGAATGGAAAGACTGAGAGCTGCTTATTTCTGTTGTGGAGTAAGTGATCCAGTAGCCAGCATTACAGATTATTTAAGTTACTTCTCTTGCAAGGGGCCTCAGTGAAGAACAGGGCCACAAGGTTTCTCTTCAGTACCTGTGTGAGGGCAGACTTATAGAGGGGGGAATATGATTCTCCCCACAACAGGGGTGATTTGATGAGCCCGAGGCATTCAGTCAAAGCAGAACAATGTAGGTTTTGTGTAGACACAAGCTCATTCCAAAGTCATGAAAATGGGATCATATAATATGTGGCCTTTTATGTCTGACTTCTGTCACTTAGCATAATGTTTTCAAGTTTTTCCCATGTTGTAGGATGAATCAGTACTTCATTCATTCCTTTTTATTCCCAAAGGGCATTCCATTGTATGGATGTACCACATATTTTTGTCCATTGCAATGGTTATGGACATTTGGGTTGTTTCCACTTTTTGGCTATTTTGAATAATTTTGCTATGGTATTCATGTACAAGTCTCTGTGTAGACATATGTTTTCATTTATCTTTGGTAGATATTTAAGAGTGTAGTTGCCTTATTGTGTGATAAGTTTATGGTTAACTTTAAAAAAAATGGATAAACTATATTTCCAAGTGACTACAACATTTCACATTCCTACCAGCTATGTATGAGAGTTTCAGTTTCTCCACATGCTCACTAAGCGGACAGGAGAAGAAAGGAAAGAAGAGCATTTATTATTATTAAGGCCATTTCAATGCTTATGAAGTGGTATCTTATTATGGTTTGATTTACATTTCCCTAATGACTGTATTATGTTGAGCATCTTTTCATGTCCTTATTGGCCATTTGTGTATCTTGTTAGAGAAAGATCTATTTAGATCCTTTGCCCAGTTTTTTAATAGGGTTGTTTGTCTTTTTATTGTTTGAAAGAGTTCTTTATATATTCTGGATACTAGATCCTTATCAGGTATATGATTTGGAAATGTTTTCTCTGAGTCTGTGGTTTATCCTTTCATTTTCTTAATGATACCTTTTGAAGTATAAAAGATTTAAATTTTGGTGAAGTTTCTTCATTTTTAAAAAATATCTTTCTAATAGTAGAAAATGTTATTTATCATTTTTTTTATCTTATGGATTGGGCTTTTGGTGTTGTATGAATAACTTTTTACCTAACCCAAGGTCAAGATGGTTTTCTCCTATATTTCCTTCTAAGAGTTTTATAATTTTAGCACCTACATTTAGGTCTTGGATGGATTTTGAGAAATATTTGTATATGGTGTGAGACATATGTCCAAATTCCTTCTCTTGCATGAAGACATCCAAGTCTCCCAGCACCACTTACTTCTTTCCCTCATTGAGTAGCCTCGGCACTCTTCTTGAAAATCAACTGACCATAGCAGTATTTGTTTATTTCTGGACTCTCAGTTCCATTCTTTTGATCTCCGTTTTCTATCCTTAGCTCAGGATCACATGGTCTTGATTATTATAAGTTTATAGTCAGTTTTGAGAACCAGAAGTATTCTCAAAATGCTGTATTTTAATGAAAGATGATCAATTTTAATAGAAGGTTTCCACAGACCTTGCAGACCACTTTGGGAGTAGTGTTGGCTTTGAGTCTGCCTTATAGTATTTTCTGATACTTTACCAATAAGTTTCAACCTCTTGTATGCTTCCAAGCTGAATAAATACTTGGGGATAAGTGTGGAAATCATTAAAAGAGGAGACCACATAAAATACACTAATATAAATTCTCTTGAAGAGATCCTATGCTGTAGCAATAAGTGAGGATAAGCAAGAAACTATAATCATTTTAAAAACTGATAACATTTGTGGAGGTGTATATATGGATCAGGACACTCAGAAAGGTCATTAGGATTTTTATTTAGTTTTTACCACTGTATACTCATGTTTTTCACCACTGACATATTTTGCTCCAGCATATTTGAAATAAATGTTAAATTAAATCCATTAAAGACAGTGAAATAGATTGTTCTTTTATAACAAAATGACATATTTTACATTGAAGATGTTAATGAATTCTCTACACATTTTTTTTCAACTAATGATCCTTTTCCATATGTCTTCATTGTGGTGACTAGCCTTCTAAGGTAAGAGATTTCATTAGATGATAAAAGCCTGATATTTTTGGAGGGGGAGGTTAAGAGAGGATGAGAAGTGAGCAATTAAAGATAGTGAAAATAGACAACAGTTTTAAGGTGTTCGAGCAGAGGAATTGGACAGGAGCTGGAAAGGGACATGGAGGTCAACAAAGCATTTCCTTTTTTAAAGATGGAAACTATTATATTGTATCTGCATGCTGAAGGGTATTGTCTGGTATATAGTGAAATATTAATATTGCAGGACACTGTAAGAGAATTGTTTTTGAGTTCAAAGAATTGTCTTTGAGAATTGTAAGAGAAAAGTCTTTGAGTAGCTAAGAAGGTATGGGAGCCCAGTGTCCTGATAGAAGTGTTACTTTGCATAGGCCCCAGAATAAATCACCCAATAGGAAAGAGTGAGTTTACTAAGGAAATATGGTTCAATTCTTGGGCAGTACTGAGTATACACTTAAGATCTGTGAGTCTAAATTTCATGTTAGAAGAGTCAGTATCATTGGTATTTTTCTCTAGCCACACTTAGTTGCATAAATAAAAGCTACAGAGATTTGGGATTCACAAGTGCTTGGGTTTTGTCAGGAAAGAAGGGAAGGGAATTAAGGATAAGTATGTTAAATCATGATGCTGGGCTGTGGATGCCATGATGGGTAAGAAGAGAAGGGATGGTATCAGGAGCTGACAAACAGTTGAAAAAGTGGTAAAATACTTATGTTAGAGGTCTTTATGTGGTCACAGAATTGTTGGAATGGATGGAGTGATGTAAATAAGGTTGAAAGGTAGGAGATGGTCCATGAGTGGGGTGCCTACAAATGAGACTTTAGAGGCAGTTCAGTTGTTAGTAATTATAAGGTCTATAAAGTGAGGCTTTAAGTTTTTCAAAGTGATATCATATAGACTACACATGCAACTAATAAAAATGTAGGTGATTAATCAAATCATATAGGTTTGGACAACACATTGTTAAGTAGTTTATGGGTCAGAGAAGAAATCATATTAATTAGAAAATGCCTATAAACAATGAATAAAATGTTACATATCAAAACTTATTCACACAGCTCAAGCAGTACAGAGAGAGACATGTATAAAATTTAAAGCTTCTATAAGAAGAGTAGGGTTAAAATGAATGAGCTAAGAGTCCTACATAAGAAGTTAGGAAAAGAAAAATAGAAAAAAATCAAACTAGAAGGAAGGTAATAAGATTAAAGCAGGAATGTATTAAGTAGAAACTTATGTATGGTAGAAAGGATCAAAAAAGGCAAAAGTTTATTTTGGAGAAAGATAACTAAAATTGATAAACCTCTGGTAAAATGGATCAAGAGACAAGAAAGTATAAATAAAGCATGATGGGAATGGAAACGGGGATAATAATGACATACGGTAGAGATTAAAAGGATAAAAGCATATTATGAAGAATTGCGTGGTAAAATGGTTGAAAGTTTGTGGTATATAGACAAATTCCTATATAAAGAAACATTATCAAATTTGCTCAACAAATAGAAAACCTGATTTGTCTCATAGCATTAAAGAAATGGAATCTGTCTTTCCACAAGGAAAACATCAGGTCCAGATGGTTTTACAATGAACTGTTACCAGTCATTCAAAGAAGACATAAACCTAATATTTGTAAAATTTATAACTAAATACAAAGATAACACCTACCCCCATTCTTTTCATAAGGCTAGTAGAACTGTAATAACAAAACAAGCCAAGAGTAATATGAAAAATAAGTATAGACCAATCCCACCATTGAACATAGATGTGAAAATCCTAAAATACTGAAGATGGATCTTCAAGTGTATCCACCAACTGGCTACTTCTTACCACCTCCATCAGTACCATCTTGAGAAAAGTCACCATCACCTTTTGCCTGAATTAGTATGATAATAATACCCCTGCTGCCTTCCATCACCTCCCTGGCAGTCTCTATCCCCTTTTCCTGAATTGTTTTCCTTCATTGCATTTAATCACTATCTAACAGGGTCTCCATATTTTACTTGTTTATTATTTTATATATTGTCTCATAATTTGGGATGATTCTTGTCTTTGTTGACAGCTGGCCTGGCACATAGAATGTATTCAGTGAATGTTGAATAAGTGAATAGAGGAGTTGGTGAGTAAAAATAGCTGAAATTTTTGCATACTTACTCTGTTAGACACTATACTTCTTAATCATTGTCCTTAATTTGCAAAATAAGCATCACTGGCCTCATTTTATGCAGCAAGTAGCTGAGGTTCAGAGAGTTACATGACTTACCCAAGACTTGAAGAGGAACACAGAAACTCAGAGCAACTGGTGAACATTGAAGGCCTTAGAAGACAGGCATTAAGAGTGGGAGAGATTATCATAGGGAGATTGTAGGCTGACCAAGTACCCCTGACATCCAGGGACATTTACATATCCAAGAAAAGTATTTTACTGGTTTGAGGAGTGATTTAAACTGGGATAGGCATCCTTATTCTATTTGCAGTGAAGCAAATCTCATTTTGTAGCAATTCAAAAAGAATTTAAGTTCAGAAAAAGACCTCTGAATAAATCAGTGACTAGGCACAGAGATGGCAAACATGATTATCATGTTTCCGTAAGTACCACCTGTCATGAGCATATCACAGATGATGGCTATAAAATAAATATCACATGGAGTTAAAAAGAGCTATGGAGACAGAATGCATTGCTAAGACCTAATAACTAGTGCGAGTGAAATATTTTGCAGTGTAAAGATGAAACTAATAACAGTCATTATGGACCAACGCTGCTGCACTTAGAGACTAAGATTCCATTTGCTCTGAGGATTGAGGAGTCTAATTTTATAGTTGGTAATTTTGTAGCTGCAAGAGGTTCTTTTATGAAAGCATGTACCAATATTTAATGTTTTAGAATCAAATATTATATTTATTTGTTTCTCTTTCTCTTAGGGCAAATAAAGTTGCAACTGTTCTTTCCTGGAGTTTACCAAGGTTCTCAAGAGAACTTTTATGAATATGATTTCTATGTCATCTCTTAGTTTTCTGCAGTAAATACCATAAGGCAAGTCAAATAAATGCATAGTGTTACCCCAGTGACTGATGTTCACCTCTGTTTTCACATGAAAATCATCTGGAAACTTAAAAAAAGCACCTATGCCTGTATCTGGCACCCAGAGAGTTTGATGTAATTGTCTGTGGTGGGGTCTGGGCATCAGCATTTTTGGAAACGTCCCCATGGAATTCTAGTAGGGGTGAGAACCATTGCTCTGGAGCTAGACTTCCACACTTAAGAGCCACATAGCAATATTGCATCTCTATATAAACGTGACTTGCCTGTGGAGCATAGTCCTAGTAATTGTTGCACAGTGGCTTCTAGTTACTAAGTCTCTTTGGAGAGTGTCTCCAGCTAACCTCTATTCATTCTATCCTTTTCGTGGGCTTCTAATGGGTTGTGTTGTAGCCTATGTGATATGAATAACCAGAGACAAGATGAAAATTAAGGAACTCAGGAGTTTTCTAATTTGCTTTCCAAATTGCCAAGAAAAGAACAATGATATTCTCATGAGTCTATTTCATTTCATTTCAACAGACATTGATGATTGTGAGTAATTGCCTTATTGTGGTGATGAGTATGGCTCTGTAGGGAAACCAACTGATTTCAGGTCCCAGTTCAGCTACTAATTAGCTCGGTGGATTGTCATAAGCTACTTACCCTCTCTTGTTCCCTCGTTTGCTTATGCTAAAAACAGTGCTAACATTAATTTGCAAGATCAGATGATATGCACCAACAGATTCAAAAGAAGGCTCCCATTTCTTGAATGCCTTCTGTCTCCATTATACTTAGTTTTCTTATGTTAAAAACAATGATAATTCCTATCACAAAATAATAAATGTTTTTTTCTATCAAATATTATAATAATTTTATGTTAAGTGAAAGCTATACCTGCAAGGTTCAGCAAGGTTGATGAGGAAGTTTATCTTGACTCAGAATTTATGGGCCCTGGGGACAGGAAGACTGTAATAATGTCCTGGGTGATCTCATTTAATCTAATTAAAATAATTCTCACCTGTACATAGGTGCTCTTGAATCAGTATCTTCATCACGGCCCTCTCTTAAATTCAAGTGCTCTACTTACAAGTTCCTTTAGGTCATCTCTAACTGGAAGCCCTGTAGGGGCCTCCAATTCCTCAGGCCTAAATGACATTGTCTCTCTCACAGCCCAGTCTGCTCCTCCCCTGCCCTTCTCAACATTGGGCCTCAGAAAAACCACAGCTTAACAGGCCATGGATTACCTAGTTCTATTTCAACTCTAAGCATCTTTTGAATCTATTCCCTCTTCACTGTTCTTGTTGTGTCTGTCTCACATCAGGCTTGGAAGGCATCGTTGCAGACAGAAAAGAGTGATATGTTACTTACTGCATCACTTGTGAAATCATCTTGTAAAACCTACCTTTGACACCCTGAGAAACAAAGTGATAGATGCCACATATGAGCCCCAGGATCAGATTCCAGCCTTGCCATGTAACTTGCCGTGTTGCCTTGGCAAAGTCACTGAACCTTTGTGCCTCGGTTTACTTATCTGTAAAATTGTGATCAGAATGCCTGTCCTGAGTGTAACACCTGGTAAAATGGGGACCAAAGACATTCAAGAAATGGGAGCCTCCTTTTGAATCTGTTGGTGGACATCATCTAATCTTGCAAGCAGCAGAGTTTAGCAGCCAAAGAGGATTTTAACGTAATTTTATTCCTTAACAGCGTCTCTTGCAGAGTGGTAATGTGAGGTCTAATGCTCCGCCCATAGTACTTTGCCTTAAAATCTCCTTCTTACATCCCTTAACTCCTATGTGCCTCCATCTGCCCCAGAGCCTTCCCAATGTCAAATTTCTCTCTCCATCTCCAAATGTGACTCAGCATGATTAAAAACAAACATGTAAACCAAAAAGTCTCTCTCTATCCCATTGTCACATCTTCTGTTTTTTATAATATCAATCCACCTATCCTCTCTCCCAGAAAGCAAGCCTCCTTAGGTTTCAGGAGGGGAAAATAAGAGAGCAGGTGGGTGTGGGGGAAGGAGGGAGAGGGAGAAGAAACCAAGAGGTGGAGTACAGGATTTCCTTTTGCTCTGAAGGGGTGGCAGCCTGTAATATGTCACAAGTCAACAATATCTATCCTATCACCAGAGTTATTCAAGACATTGACAGCCTTTGCCTTGTTTATTGCAACTGCCTCTTAACCCAATTTCTGTCTCCCTTCCTCCAGTCTTTCCATGCCACTTGTCTCCTCTCTGGCTCCCATGACCAATCCATCTTTCACACTGCCACCAGAGTAAATTTTTTCTAAACACTAGCTCTCACATAGCAATATTTCTGTGCTACATCCAGCCCAGGCTCCCCCCTGACTATAGGGTAAAGGCCAAAGCCCTTAAAACAGTATATAAAGTCAAGCACCATCCACCCCCTTCATAGGTATTCTGCCTCTTCTCCAGTTCTCCAGTTGTTACAACCTGTGCACCCATCATTCTCTCAGGACACTAACTAGTGAGAGCACACCGTCTGATTCCAGCTCTCACTGATCTGAACATGTTCCCTCTGCCTGGAAGATCATTCTGTCTTTTTCTTTATGTGTATGTTTGTATTTTCATACTTGAGAGCACTGAGAAACACTAGTCTTGTCTTTACCTTATGATTCACAGGGACATCCAGTCCTGGTATCATGTGTAATGCATTCATTAGCCAAAAAGTTGTTATCAAGTGCCTCTATGCCCAGGTCACATAGTTCTAGAGCAGATCCGGGAGTAGATATCTTGCTTCCCTCTGCCTTTCCAGTTTTGTGTTCTTTGCACCACACCATGTTGCATTCCAAGTGCCAGATGCTGTATCAGGCATAATTTCATAATGATGAAATTATCATGGAATGGGCATCTATTATCAAAGCCCCTTAGAAAACATAATGTCTGCTTGACTTGAGTTGTAACTAGAGTTTTCAAATGTCTCTTGGTAGCATTAGGGAATGGAGTTCTAACTCTAGTCCCCTCCTGTGTTTTACTATAAATGTGTCTCACCCTACTAGGTCACGTAATTAACCAAGACAAAGATAGATATAATTTTATACTTTTTTTACTGGGGCTTACATGCATCCCTTTCTATGACCACTAAAAATGTATCCATAATTTTGCTATCCTTTGTAGGGAGGAAAGAACCAGAATGACCTTGCACAGCCTCACAGAGGGGAGTGGATGAGACCCCAGCTGTAGCAGAGACTTCCAATTTACTGCCACTTTGCTGATTATATGCTTGTATATTTCCTGAAATAGTGAAAAGCTGGCCAGGCTGTAAAACAAACAGAAGACAGACAAGATGGCCGATCATGGGGGTTTTGCAGTCTGGGAGAATATGATCAAGTAAGCATTGGGTGTCTGTACTGATGCTCTCAAAATGTGTGAGGGAGGTGTGTATCAGGAATCATAGAGTAAGGTATGATTTCTTTTTGAAGACTTCCTAATTCAAGGTGAAGAGGTGAATGTGGCTGATATATCAGCTAGCAGAAATCACACCCAGGAATAAGGATACTATCTCATCAAACATCCCAGTATTTGGAAGGCTTGTAATTAGGGCACTCATGTTTACCACGGTTTTAAGCTGAGAGGATGCTTTAATAAGCACTATCTAATTTGATCCTAGTGACAACTGTAATGCAAGAACAATTATAATTATCACTATTGTCCCCTTGAGGTAACTGAGGCACAGAGTGAAGATGACTTGCCCAAAGTCACTCACCTTGTCAGTAGTGGGAGCCAGATGGGTTCTGTCATTCCAAAGTATCACACTGCTTTCTCTTTAACACATTCTGTGTGTGTGTGAATTCTTAACTTAATATGTATATTAAAATATTATGAGGCAGTGACCCAGTCAGATTAAGAGACAGATACTTTTTATAATAGAGTAAGGTGCAGAAGGTGACAGCCAAAGTGAAGTGATCCTAATGAATACCTGTCAGTAAAAGGAAATGTTTACTTTTATACCAGTCTCTAGAATATGCTGATTTCCTCAGAGTCATTCAGGAAAATATTTTTTTCAGTTTTGTATCTTCCCAGGATTTAATAATGCATTCTTTATGGAACTGGAGGACTGACTGGGAGGAGGAGAACGGAGCTACTAGTTTGAACTTTCACTGTGAGTCAGATGCCATGCTTTCTCTTGTCATTTCATCTCATGCCAACCTCACAACAACTCTGGGCAGTCCTTGTCTTCCTGAGGCTGAGGGGGTTCTCAGGATGCAGTACTTTCCATGCCAAACCTGGGACAATGTGCTCAGCCTACATGGGGTAGGTATTATGGATTCCATTGAATGAACCTGAAATCTGAGGCTTGGTGTGATTGTGTAATTGCTTCTAAGTGTATTGTACTTATGGGATGTTTGGACATGTAAACAAAAGAATTTTACAGTTATTCCCTCAATGAAATCCATGTTTCAGGTTCCTGTTTGGTGAAAATTAGTATCTTGCATTGGAAGCAAAAAAATCAGAATCAATGTTAGATAAACAGGCGTGGTTCGAAAATACATTTACTTAAAACATAAACATTTACATCATTCACAGTCTGACTTTGAATTACAGTCTTATAATTTAAATTACAAGATTAAAATACTATATAAGGGATAACAGGAGAATTAAACTTTAAAAGGAGTGTGCTAAGAAGGGGTAACCCTGAAAATGTATAAGGAAATGATAAAAGGTTACTTTTTGAATGATGGCTTTAAAAATTTCTGGCTGAACAAAAGTTAAGAAGATGGAAAATGTCATTAAACAATGACCTGAAAATAAAAAAACAAATTCTGGGAATAGTTACCAGTAACTGAGGACTGAGCTGAAAATGAGCAGCTGTACAGAAGAGGAGGCTGGAGGGCCATGAGTGGTGCCCTGCCACCTGGTGGCCTGCCTGTTTGCAGATGGAAACAACACAAAAGACGGGTTGGTTTTCTAACTGGTTTTCCACTAATGGAAGTTCTGTTTGCATGGCTGCATAGTCACTGCTCATATCGCTGGTTAGAAAAGTAAAAGAGTACAGAACTCCAAAGTGCCATGGTGCACAGTCTGAAATCCGTGCCATGGAGGTCACAGTCAACACCCACTTTTTTTTAAGGGTGATTGTGCATCAATTTAAGGCCTGATTAGCAGTGTTTCAGTGTGCATGCTAACCCCAGGGCCCCTGGCAGTGCTGCCACCAGGAGTCTGCAACTGTCTAGAGCCTTAGTAACTCTGACAGAACAGTCTGGGCACTTGGGGCGCTCACACACAACTATTTTCTGAAGGAATTCACGTAAGTGACAGGAGACTGTCTATTTATACCAGAAAGTGAACTATTTATAAACCCAGAAATGTACTTAATCTTAAGAGTGGCTTCAGTAATACAGGAATTAATAAAAGAAGCTTTATGGGTAAGAAGTACTTTGGAGCCCTATTTCAACATGAGATAATGGAAGATACAAAATAATAGTAAACTATTTATTATCCTCTCATTTTTTTCTTGTTTCCTTTATAATTTTGGCTAAGGCTGTTTATTCCACATACTTGATGCATAAACTAAAACCTTATTTCTTTCTCCAAGGAGATTTTGGCAGAAGCCTAAATATCTTTGAATGTTCAAAACATAGACACTCCCTTAACCTAATTAAGGATGTGTTAAGTTAATTAGGTTATGTATAATTTCCTTTCTTTTTCAATCAGTCTCAAGCCTGGAGATTTCCATTCCCTCGGGAATATTTCTGGCAATTCTTTCACATGTCATCTCTCTAGAGTGCTCCTGTCAGTTCTCTTCATCCTCTGTCAGACAATGGAGCCAACCTTCTCTCCTCTTTCTATATCTACTGTGTACTCAACATGATCTTACACAAGACTGTAAACACCTTATGTCCTTGCTTTCAAACAATTACACTGCAAATTACAAAATGTTTTCGTTGCCACTCTTGGCATGGTGAAAGCACTCAATAAATACACGATGTCTGTTAGCTACTGAATACAAGAAGGGTTCTTCTTATCAAAGTTGAGAAACAATGGACTTACACAGGTGCCAGCTTCTCCACCTGGCACTATGAAAGTAATAAGGGGTGCAGTTTTTCGTTGGCAGATCGGGTGTGGAGATACCCTGCACCTGTGACATGTGACTATCACACCTTGGATCAAGCACCAGGCCCACAGACAAAGCCGCACCAACAAACAGTCAAGTTTTGTGTGGACTCCCTCTGTGAGTTCACAGTTCTACCTGTGCACTTAAGTATAACACTCACATTCCTTCTAAAGTATTCCCCGTTATTTCAATTCCAGCTTTCAAATTCAAAGAGGATTATACAACATCATTGTAGACTGTGTCTGGCACATAGTGGGCACACATTCCTGCTCAGTGACCAGTTATGGCTGGAAAAAGCAGTGTCTTTCTTAAGGTGATTTCTATAAAATCACATCCCATATCACTAATAAAGGAGAGGAATGGGATGGAAGGTATGTCAGGCACCAGGTGATGTGTGGTTTTCTCTAAGCCACTGAGCTGCTCAACAAACCCCCTGGGAACAAGTAAGCACTATGGTGTCTTAATGCAGCAGCAGATGAATACCACATGGGATCCGTCTTGTTTATAGTTTCATGTTGACAATGTTTTACAAGTAAAATTGTTCATAAAAAAGAGGGTGCATTGGAAACATTCTAGACATCTGTCACTCCTTCTGCTGGGATAAATGAAAAGATATGTAAACTAGGAAGAAAAAAGTAAACTAAAGCACAATTCAAATCCTTCCTTTCCCATTGTCAGACATGCCTAATGTCTCCGGATGCATTCCCGGTAGGCACTCAATGCTCGTTTTTCTGGCCTTCCATTACTGGCCTTTCCAATGTGATCTACTTGGCTATGTAAGTGGCATGGCAATTGTTTTTCTTAGTATATGTACAGATCTTAGTATTTGTCTATTGTTAGGTGCTTTTTGGTGTATGTGTTCTGTACCCCAAAATTAATTAGATCTTGATTCCAGGTTAGTTTAAACATGACAATCAATTTTCTGCTGCTTTTTTTCTTGTTTTTGTTTTGGGTTCATGCTGCTGGTTATGCTCAGGGCTCAGAGGTATGTTTGGATTAGGTCTGGTAATTTGTTGCTGTTGATATTCTATTCCATAGCTGCTCATTGTTTTCTATGATCAGGGTAGACTTTTCTTATCTTACCTCTCTTTTTCCTCACCTGAACTTTTGCTTGCCTCCAAAGAAGACACCAAGTACCAAGACTTTTATTATTTTTTCTATTCTATTAGGACATAAAAGTCAGCACATCCCCACAGAATGTTGTCCATTTAATCCAGACATTCCTTTCTCCTTACCCATCTAGGAGAGTCATGCCCTTCTTTATAATTTTCAACTTCTAGTTTTCAGTTTCCTAGAGACTTTTCTTAAGCTGCCAAACAGTAATGGAACAGAAATGTGGAGCATGCATTAAATATTTCATTACTGCTTAAACCTCCTGCTGCTATTTTTAGTTCTGATAACTTTATCTTTATTATGACTAATAATCAAATATAACATGCCTTCTAAATCACAACTACTATGAAAAAAACATTTTATAAAAATAATTTTCTTACCCTAGCTTTGTTTCTAAGAAGCTGCAGTGACAGCAAACTAATCTTTGTTAGCTAATAAGAGATGAGAAGGAACAGGAGAGTCAAAAAAGGTAGAGAAATTCTGAAACCGAAAGAACAAAGCAAGTGGGCACATTTCCTCTGAGAAGGAGAAGGCAGAAGACATACAGCATGCAATTAAGTGGGCACATGAAAGAAAAATAGCATATGCCAAATAATAAAATTAAGAGAAAAAGGTATTGAGTAGGTGAAAGAGACATCTGGGCTCCTATGGGGAAGAGCTGGAGTCTAAAGCCTGTTACCAGAAGTGGGGATCTGGGAGGGGGGGCATGGGCTGGGTGCCAGGAGGGATGCAGAAGAGAGGATAAGGAAGAAGAGAGCGGGAGAACAAGGGGAAAGGGGAAAGGTGAGAAAGGGAGAGGATATAGGGAGGGTAGAGAAGGCAGGAAGGGAGAAGAGGTCTGTTGAACAAGTGGGTGGAAAGGAGGAGAAGAGAGAGAGGGAAGGAGGTAAAGGAAGAGCAAATCAGAGGGAGGAGAAGGGGGTGAGCAAGAAGAAGGGAGAAAGAGGTGAGGAGAGGAAGGGAAATGGAGGGTGATGTAGGGAGACAGGGAGAGGGTTGGGAAGCCTGCTTGTGGTCCACTCAGGACTTGATTGCATTCTACCAGCTGTATCACTACCAGCCAGCCAGTGTAGGATATAAAGAAATATTTAAAGTTCAGATGAACAAGCTCCTCATTAGTGTTTAATTAGCCGAGTTGGAAGTTGACTGATGTTTCAGTCAGAGAAAGTTTCTGCACCTGCTATTTGGCCCATCTCTTATAAAACCCACATCTGTTTGATGCAATTGTATGTGAAAGGACAGTTTAGTAGCCGTCAATGGTGATGGAAAATATTGTTTCTTACAGTCCTTGTCAAACCTCAAATCCAAAAATGACATGGCATATTTAAGAAGGGCATTTTGTATAAAGATTTCAAATTCATGCACACTTATTAATTTTTGCTATTTAAAATACAAGCTGCTAATAATCAAAACTTTAGTAAAATCATCATGATATTTTCCCCTGGTGAGCGATTTCCAGACTGAAAAAATTGAGTTAGCTGCTGTGAAGAACACTGTTTGACTTAAATCAACATAGAATGTCATTACAGAATGCCACCACCTGGGGTCACACTGCCTGGCTTTGAAGCCCAGCTTCATCATTTGTTCAATTATTGGATGAGAGTGGCTTCACAAGGGGGAAAAGGGAGGAACATACTCAACGTATTTACACATGTTATACAACATGGATACATAATATTTCCTTGGGTGTTCACATCCAGGCGGCAGGCTGCCTGTTGCATATGCTGGTAGCTCAGGCCTCCCCCTGCCCAGTTTGTTACACAGGCCTAACAACTTCCTGAACGCAGGAGCACAGGCGCTTTATAGTTATTAAAACATATTTATTGTTTGCTGATCCTCATGGCAACGCTATTCATTCAGCAGGACAGGTGTTTTTATCCTACATTATCTACTTTACAGATTAAAATAAACCTGAAAGACATTTATTATTCTTTAAGACTAACTTTCTGGCTTCTGGTTCCTATTGTCGTGGAGAAGCTTCTAGCGTTAAGCCGGAATCCTCCTTTAATGACTCAACAAGTTATGTAAACTTTTAGAATCTATAAAAGAGAAGATAATATGGTTTCATGGAGTTGCTGGGGAATGGGAGGAGATTACATAGAAATGCCTAGCCCCTTGTCTAACACCTTTTAGGCAGACAAAAACAGTAGCTATTTTTAC
>JAVSCE010005958.1:0-75721 GCA_032199065.1 Smutsia gigantea | reverse complement strand
TGGGTTGTGAAATCTCAAAGCATACAGCACTGGGGTTGTAAACTCTATATCTTACACCATGTGTGCACCAATGGTCAAGAATGCACGTGACCCACTTTAAAGGCCCACTGGCGGACTTGAGGAAACGTGACCAATGGTTCAGAAATGGCGAAAGAACACTTTTGCTCCATTTTCTTAAATCTGATATCACCTCTAAAGATTTAATATGTTCCTACTGGTGTTATGGTTGGCCCATGAGTGCAGAGCGGGGCAACATTAATGTAACTACATTGTTAAAAATGCCAGTTCTCAAACACACGTCTTCATTTCTGACCTTTCTTATTTTCCTCTCACTGCCAGAACCCAGCTACTGTGATCACTGTGGCCGCTGTCGCTACTGCGCACATGCGGCGGACTCCTCACGCTGGCGCAGTGTTGCCAGACCGCACCAGTGTGAGAACAGAGCATCTCACTGGATGTCTTAACAGCTGCTTTGCCCAGCAGGGAACGCAGACATTCTCCACTTGTTGGAAGACCTTTGCTTTATTACCTAATGGGAGGCAAAGCTTACAGTCCACTGAGCCCTGGAGGACCCTCAGAGGGCACCAGGATCTTAGACCACAAGACTTCCCAAGGGCAGGCCCCCTCCCACAGCCCCTAACCTGGGCCCCATACCTGCTGTAGGTAGGACTCACACAGAAGGTGCACTTGCTCCACCTGGTGTCGAGTTTAGGATGGTAGCAAATGGAAGGCCCACACTGAAGCTCATTTGTTAAATGCCTTCTTCACTCTTGCCACTGAAAGAAAACATTGAACCTTTTTTGCTTGCCAAGTTTTAACTTCTTAAACAGGTTTCTTGTGGTATTTTGTAACTTTTGTCAAGACTGGGTGTATATTAAAGTGTTTTTAAAGAGTGATAACATATTAACATACCTTTGAATTTATGATACTCAGTAAGAGCTAGCCCAGTACCTAAATGTACTTCTTTTTCAGAGAATAAGAAAGCTAAGTACACATTTCCTTTTCTGTAGCAAACATCCCTCATATTTTTACACTATGGTATTTCTTTAGGTCTTGAAGGTTATTGGTATAACTTCTAAAAATATTTTTTAAGATAGTTTTATCTTCTTTACTACACATTTTGGTCAGATCTGGCTGCTCTCACATGTTAATTTCTAATCTGGAAATTACAGTTGTAACGAAAGTTGCCATAAATGTGTTCAGAATTTTAATCTGATCTATAGTCAGCTTAGTACTAGGACAGTCTCTTCCAGTCCAATTTATTATATGGATGGAATGTGGCCTACTACTAATGCATCAAATTTTTACTAGCTTAAAAGTTTTTTCAGAAAGACCATAAAAAACTACGTCAAATCTTAGTTTCTTTTTTTTTAATTGTCATGTTTATTTTCTTTTAATTTTGGTATCATTAATCTACAATTACATGTGCAACATTATTGTTACTAAACTCCCCACTTCATCAGGTCCCCCCCACCTATCCCATTACAGTCACTTTCCATCAGCGTAGTGACATGCTACAGAATCACTACTTGTCTTCTCTGAGTTGTACAGCCCTCCCCATGCCCCCCCCAACATTATGTCTGCTAATCGTAATGCCCCTTTTTCCCCCTTGTCCCTCCCTTCCCACCCATCCTCCCCAGTCCCTTTCCCTTTGGTAACTATTAGTCCATTCTTGAGTTCTGTGAGTCTGCTGCTGTTTTTTTCTTTCAGTTTTTTTCTTTGCTCTTATGCTCCACATATGAGTGAAATCATTTGATACTTGTCTTTTTCTGCTTGGCTTATTTCACTGAGCATAATACCCTCTAGCTCCATCCATGTTGTTGCAAATGGTAGGATTTGTTTTCTTATGGCTGAATAATATTCCATTGTGTATATGTACCACCTCTTCTTTATCCATTCATCTACTGATGGACACTTGGGTTGCTTCCATTTCTTGGCTGTTGTAAATAGTGCTGCGATAAACATAGGGGTGCATCTGTCTTTTTCAAACTGGGCTGCTGCATTCTTAGGGTAAATTCCTAGGAGTGGGATTCCTGGGTCAAATGTTTTTCTATTTTGAGTTTTTTGAGGAACCTCCATACTGCTTTCCACAATGGTTGAACTAATTTGGATTCCCACCAGCAGTGTTGGAGGGTTCACCTTTCTCCACATCCTCCCCAACATTTGTTGTTGTTTGTGTTTTGGATGTTGGCCATCCTTACTGGTGTGAGGTGATATCTCATTGTGGTTTTAATTTGCATTTCTCTGATGATTAGCGATGTGGGGCATCTTTTCATGTGCCTGTTGGCCATATGAATTTTTTCTTTGGAGAAGTGTCTATTCATATCCTCTGCCCATTTCTTAATTGGATTATTTGCTTTTTGTTTGTTGAGGTACGTGAGTTCTTTATATATTTTGGATGTCAACCCCTTATCGGATATGTCATTTATGAATATATTCTCCCATACTGTAGGATGTCTTTTTGTTCTACTGATGGTGTCCTTTGTTGTACAGAAGTTTTTCAGCTTGATATAGTCCCACTTGTTCATTTTTGCTTTTGTTTCCCTTGCCCAGGGTGATATGTTCATGAGAAGTTGCTCGTGTTTATGACCAAGAGATTTTTGCCTGTTTTTTTCTAAGAGTTTTATGGTTTCATGCCTTATATTCAGGTCTTTGATCCATTTTGAGTTTACTTTTGAAAGCTGTGGGTTTGTCATATATGGCCTTTATGATGTTTAGGTACTTGTCCTCTATACCCATTTTGTTGAGAGTTTTAATCATGAATGGATGCTGAATATTGTCAAATGCTTTTTCAGCATCTATGGAGATGAACATGTTGAGTATGGGGTTAGACAGTAGTCCAGTTTCATTCTCTTACATGTAGCTGTCCAGTTTTGCCAACACCAGCTGCTGAAGAGGCTGTCATCTCCCCATTGTATATCCAAGGCTCCTTTATCATATATTAATTGACCATATATGTTTGGGTTAATGTTTGGATTTTCTATTCTGTTCGACTGGTCTGTGGGTCTGTTTTTGTGCCAATACCAAAATGTCTTGATTACTGTGGCTTTGTAGAGAGCTTGAAGTCAGGGAGCGTAATTCCCTGTTTTATTCCTCCTTCTCAGGATTGCTTTGGCTATTCAGGGTCTTTTGTGGTTCCATATGAATTTTAGAATTATTTGTTCCAGTTCATTGAAGAAGGCTGTTGGTATTTTGATAGGGATTGCATTGAATCTGTAGATTGCTTTAGGTAGGATGGCCATTTTGACAATATTAATTCTTCCTACCCAAAAGCATGGCATGAATTTCCATTTATTACTGTCCTCTTTCTCTTAGGAGTGTCTTGTAGTTTTCAGGGTATAGGTCTTTCACTTCCTTGGTTAGGTTTATTCCTAGGTATTTTATTCTTTTTGATGCAATTGTGAATGGAATTGTTTTTCTGATTTCTTTCTGTTAGTTCATCATTAGTGTATAGGAAAGCAACAGATTTCTGTGTGTTAATTTTGTATCCTGCAACTTTGCTGAATTCAGATATTAGTTCTAGTAGTTTTGGAATGGAGTCTTTAGGGTTTTTTTATGTACAGAATCATGTCATCTGCAAATAGTGACAATTTGACTTCTTCTTTACCAATCTGGATGTCTTGTATGTCTTTGTTTTGTCTGATTGCTATGGCTAGGACCTCCAGTACTATGTTGAATAACAGTGGAGAGAGTGGGCATCCCTGCTTGTTCCCGATCTTAGATGAAAAGCTTTCAGCTTCTCACCATTAAGTATGATGCTAGCTGTGGGTTTGTCATATATGGCCTTTATGATGTTTAGGTACTTGTCCTCTATACCCATTTTGTTGAGAGTTTTAATCATGAATGGATGCTGAATATTGTCAAATGCTTTTTCAGCATCTATGGAGATGAACATGTGGTTTTTGTTCTTCTTTTTGTTGATGTGGTGGATGATGTTGATGGATTTTCAAATGTTGTACCATCCTTGCATCCCTGGGATGAATCCCACTTGATCATGGTGTATGATCCTCTTGATGTATTTTTGAATTTGGTTTGCTAATATTTTGTTGAGTATTTTTGTATCTATGTTCATCAGGGATATTGTTCTGTAATTTTCTTTTTTGGTGAGATCTTTGCTTGGTTTTGGTATTAGAGTGATGCTGGCTTCATAGAATGAGTTTGGAAGTATTCCCTCCTCTTCTATTTTTTGGAAAACTTTAAGGAGAATGGGTATTATTTCTTCTCTTTATGTCTGGTGAAATTCAGAGGTGAATCCATCTGGCCCGAGGGTTTTGTTCTCGGGTAGTTTTTTGATTACTGATTCAATTTCGTTTCTGGTAATTGGTCTGTTTAGGTTTTCTGTTTTTGCTTGGTCAGTCTTGGAAGGTTGTAGTTTTCTAAGAAGTTGTCCATTTCTTCTAGGTTTTCCAGCTTGTTAGCATATAGATTTTCATAGTATTCTCTTATAATTCCTTGTATTTCTGTGGGGTCTGTCGTGAATTTCTTCTTTCTCATTTCTGACTCTGTTTATGTGTGTAGATTCTCTTTTTCTCTTAATAAGTCTGGCTAGGGGTTTATCTATTTTGTTTATTTTTTCAAAGAACCAGCTCTTGGTTTCATTGATTTTTTCTATTGTTTTATTCCTCTCAATTTTATTTATTTCTTCTCTAATCTTTATTATGTCCCTCCTTCTGGTGACTTTGGGCCTCATTTGTTCTTTTTTTTCCAATTTCACTAATTGTGTCTTTAGACTATTCATTTGGGATTGTTCTTCCTTCTTTAAATAGGCCTGGATTGCAATATACTTTCTTCTTAGAACTGCCTTTGCTGCGTCCCACAGAAGTTGCAGTTTTGTGTTGTTGTCATTTGTCTCCATATATTGTTTGATCTCTGTTTTAATTTGGTCGTTGGTACATTGATTATTTAGGAGCATGTTGTTAAGCCTCCATGTATTTGTGAGCCTTTTTGTTTTCTTTGTACAATTTATTTCTTGTTTTATACCTTTGTGATCTGAGAAGTTGGTTGGTAGAATTTCAATATTTTTGAATTTACTGAAGTTCTTTTTGTGGCCTAGTATGTGGTCTATTGTGGCAAATGTTCCATGTGCACTTGAGAAGAATGTGTATCCTGCTGCTTTTGGGTGTAGAGCTCTGTAGATGTCTGTTAGGTCCATCTGTTCTAGTGTGTTGTTCAATGCCTGTGTGTCTTTACTTATTTTCTGTCTGGTTGATCTGTCCTTTGGAGTGAGTGGTGTGTTGAAGTCTCCTAAAATGAATGCCTTGTTTTCTATTCCCTCCTTTAATTCTGTTAGTATTTGTTTCACATATGCTGGCGCTCCTGTGTTGGGTGCATATATATTTAAAATGGTAATATCCTCTTGTTGGACTGACTCCTTTATCGTTATGTAATGTCCTTCTTTATCTCTTGCTACTTTCTTCATTTTGAAGTCTATTTTGTCTGATACAAGTACTGCAACACCTGCTTTTTTCTCTTTGTTGTTTGCATGGAATATCTTTTTCCATCCCTTCACCTTTAGTCTGTGTATATCTTTGGGTTTGAGGTGAGTCTCTTGTAAGCAGCATATAGATGGGTTTTGCTTTTTTATCCATTCTATTACTCTGTGTCTTTTGATTGGTGTCTTCAGTCCATTTACATTTAGGGTGATTATCGATAGGTATGTATTTATTGCCATTGCTGGCTTTCGTTTCGTGGTTACCAAAGGTTCAAGGGTAGCTTCTTTACTCTCTAACAGTCTAACTTAACTCTCTTGTTAAGCTATTATAAACACAGTCTGATGATTCTTTCTCTCCCTTCTTATTCGTCCTCCTCCATTCTTTATATACGAGGTGTTTTATTCTGTATTCTTTTACATTTCCTTTGACTGTTTTGTGGATAGTTGGTTTTACTTTTTGCCTTTAGTTCATATTTGGATGGTCTGCTTTCTTTGCTATGATTTTATTTTCTCTAGTGACATCTTTTTAGCCTTAGCAGTGCTTCCATCTAGAGTAGTCCCTTTAAGATATCCTGTAAAGGTGGTTTGTGGGAGGCAAATTTCCTCAGCTTTCACTTGTCTGGGAATTGTTTAATCCCTCCCTCAAATTTAAATGATAGTTCTGCTGGATACAATATTCTTGGTTCAAGGCCCTTCTTTTTCATTACGTTAAATATATCATGCCATTCTCTTCTGGCCTGTATGGTTTCTGTTGAGAAGTCTGATGATAGTCTGATGGGTTTTCCTTTGTAGGTGATCTTTTTTCTCTCTCTTGCCGCCTTTAATACCCTGTCCTTGTCTTTGATCTTTGCCATCTTAATTATTATGTGTCTTGGTGTTGTCTTCCTTGGGTTCCTTGTGTTGGGAGATCTGTGGGCTTCCATGGTCTGAGAAACTATTTTCTTCCCCAGCTTGAGGATGTTTTCAGCAATTATTTTCTCAAAGACACTTTCTATCCCTTTTTCTCTCTCTTCTTTCTCTGGTACTCCTATAATGCGAATATTGTTCCGTTTGGATTGGTCACACAGTTCTCTTAATATTCTTTCATTCCTAGAGATCCTTTTATCTCTCTCTGCCTCAGCTTCCCTGTACTCCTGTTCTCTGATTTCTACTCCATTAACAGTCTCTTGCACCTCGTCCAGTCTGCTCCTGAGCCCGTCGATCTCTTGCCTCATTTCTGCATTGTCTTTCCTCACTTCCTCCCTTAGCTCTTACATATTTCTCTGTAGATCCATCAGCATGGTTATGACTTTTATTCTGAATTCTTTTTCAGGAAGATTGTGTAAGTCTATCCCATCAGGCCCTCTCTTTGGGGTTGTCTGTGTGATTCTTGTCTGGACCACATTCCTCTGTCTTTTCATGGCAATAGAAGTGGTTGCTGGTAGGTGCCACGTGTGTCAGCTGGGAGAACAAAGTGCCTTCCTGCTTGTTGTTCTCCTTGCCCTTCTCCGGGGGCTGACCTGGTTTCCCACACACCAGGAGGCAGTCTCTGGGATAATCCCCTGAGCTGCCTGTGTGCGGGGCCGCCTCAGCCTAGGCTATAGCACTGCGGGGGTTTTCAGTCTCGCTGGGTGCATTCTGGTCCCCTTGGTGCCTTCCAGCCCTTGTTATGGGTTCTGGGGCCCTTCCCGCTTAGCTGCGCGCCAGCCGGGAGTAGGTTCTGTGAGGTTGCTGTGGGCGGGGTCGCTGTTCCGCAGCAGTGGCGGCTCTGCCAGACCCTTTGCAGTGCCAGCCAGTGGGGGGGCATGAATGGCAGGCTGTTGATCTCTGTGGGATGCCTCAGCACAGCTGCTTTGCCCAGCCGCCAGCCAAGGGGTCCGAAATTCCCCAAGACTCCCAGCCTGCTGGGCTGAGTGCACTGGGACGATTTTGTTTCGCTTTTGGGCCCTTGTCTATTTAAGACTTTTAAAAAAGCGCCCACTTTTCTTTTGTCCCGGGGAGCCGGCTGAGGGGACCTGCTTGCAGTCTCCGTCTCGCATCCTGCGCTTCTGTTTCTCTAATGTCCGATACACCATGCAATGTGTGTCTGTGCTCCCAGTGCAGATCACCCGGGGTGGTTATTTGGCAGGCCTGTGCTTCCACTCCCTCCCCACTCTGATTCTTTTCCTCCCTCCGGTGTGCTGGGGTGGGGGAGTGCTCGGGTCCTGCCGGGTCGCGGCTCTGTATCTTACCCGCTTTGTGAGGCGCTGAGTTCTCGCAGATGTAGCTGTAGCCTGGCTGTTGTACTATATCTTCTGGTCTCTCTTTTAGGAATAGTTGTATTTGTTGTATTTTCCCAAATATATATAGTTTTAGGAGGAGATTTCCACCGCCCTGTTCATGCCGCCATCTTCCCAGAAGTCCTCATATGTTGGTTTCTTATAGGCTAAATTGTCTACAAAGACAGAAACCTTCCTGTTTTGTAAACACAGACATTGTCCAGTCACCTGACCTTTAAAAAAGGGGGAGAAGAAAAATGTATATTTTCCCCAGAATATTTTCAATTCTTCTTGAGAGAATGGTTTTGAAATACTACAAAATACTGACCAGTCATAGCTATTATCATCACATCCAAGATCGTCTAATTTTTCTTTTTTAAATGTGATACCATTAAAGATGAAAAACATACTGCTTTTAAAGATTTAATAGGCACAATGGTTGCATGTGTCATACAGACAGTAGATCTAAAAGGCCTCAAATGTAATCATTTTTCTTTACTGAGAACATAATGTTGGAAATTGACTATGTAATGGTTGTCTCTCCACCATTTTTACTGAGCAAAGACTTCACTGTGTAGGGAACCCCTTGTTAGAATACACAATTTTGTCAGCTACTAAGTATTTAAAAGAGAACCCAGACTTGATTTGAAAGCAGTCATTGTAGATGCTTCATGTACAACTTTAAAATGATGCCTTGGACCACACGTGCTGTATACTCAACACATAACATGAAATAGTGTCCTTTAAGTCTGACATCCTCTGTGACAAGCATGGTAGTCCTCACCTGCGTACCTCGCTGGACGCTCTGGTACCTAACTGGTTTCCAGGCCTCTGTGGAATGCCTCTCCAATGTTCGCTGTGTTCCACAAAGAAAACGGGTGAGCCGACGTTAGAAGGGCCCCATGGGGGTGCTGGAGCCTGGGGGCTGCTGACAGCCCTGCCTGGTTTACCAGTGCCACAGGACTTCCCACTGCCTCATAGCTGCCCTAGCCCCTCCCTCCCTGGGAGGAAGATGGGGAGGGCCGGACAAGGGGTGATATTGCGAGTGGTGGCCCCTCTTGCCTTCAAAGATGTTTAAGGAGGATCCTGTACCCTGCAAGTCATTTGTTCCTGTTTCAAAAATAGCGTGGCAGGGCTTGATCATGTCACCAATCCGGATAGGCCCAACAAGAACAGGGTAACTTGAGGCAGAAACTGTGTGGTGGCTCATGGGGCCTCAGGTCCTGGGGAGGCTGGGGGTGGCCAAAGGCCAGCATGGGCGGGCACGACCCTGCGGCTCCGGCATGAGAGACGTTCACAGCTCCATGTATCTCATCCATGGAAGTCTTTGGTCATTTGCTCCCTTGAAGAAACTGCTCCAGAAACCATGACAAAATTGGCTGCCTCTTCACGAAAAGGGTGTTTATTCCTGGTCATGTTTCTTTCTGAGATGTGTGTGTCCAAGTGTTGACACAACTGTGTCCTCAAGAAGAATAGAGAGGGAAATGCCAAACAGTCTCTCTTTAAATTTAAATATATATGCAGGAAAGCTGCTAATAATTCCTCTCAAACACCCAGAAGAAAATTTTAAGCTAAAAAAAATTTGGAGGGGAGAGTGTTTGATTTTTTTCTCCAATTTAATTGCTTTTAGAAGCACCCATCCTGGGCAAAACAACAGTCAACAGTGACATTTTACTCCCAAAATATCATGTCATTATCCCTCAGTTACTCTAATGGAAATCTAAAGAGACAGATTCTGAATCCATATATGCCTCAGTCCAAGAAAAGTGAAGTAGTTAACATTTTTAAGTCAACATATTGTATATAAGTGAGGAATCAGTGAAGGAGAAATAAGGAAGGAATAGATGAAGCCAGAGGTACAGGCATTAGCCCCACGCATGCTCTGAAGTCTTCCTAGACTTGACCAGGGTGAAGGGGAAAAAATTACCTCTGAGCTTCCTGGTTGCCAACACAGAGAAGGAAGTAATCATTACTCAAAGTGTCCACAAACTGAAAACGAGTCGGTTGCTTGGGACTCAGATACTCAGACTTAAGGGAAATTTCCCGTGGCTCCTGCTAGAATGAAACCACAGGGAGTCCGACCTTTACAGCTGCTCCCAGCAGACAGAGTGGCAGTCCAGTGCTCCTGTCCTGTTAGTCGTCAGGGCTCTCCCTGTGTCATAAGGCCAGGACACAGTCCAGAGAAATGTCTGCCAGGGGGCAAGACCATGGAAGTAGCTCCCGGAGTGCCAGCTTCGTCCCGGGATAAATCGGCAGCTGAAGGGTCTCTCTGCAGCATGGGGCTAGGCAGGCCCTGAGGGGCACATTGGCCTTTGACTCCTTGATGGCACTAGAGGGCTCACTGAATGTGGCTGGTCAAGGCCCACTTCCTCCCCTAACAGTCAGCAAGTGGCCTGAGGGCTGAGGAGCCTGGGCAGGACTTGTGGCCACTCGTGGAGAGGGGAGGAGACCCACAGGTGGGGTCACAGTTTGTCCAGAAACGTGATAGGAGTCTTAGTTGTGAGTTTTTGTTTGTTCAATCATCCTTGGTAATTTACTGATGGGGCATTTTCAGTGTAAATTAGAAATATGAAACTATTGGATGGCACATATTCCCATTTACCCACAAGTCATCCTGCAGAGAGCCAGCTGACAAATGACATGTTTCCTAAGTCCAAACATAAGTCTAGGGGATAGGGGGATCATATTTTAATAAAAATCTTACCATATCTGTAAAACCCTTTCAAGGTTGCCAGATGGCTTCTCAGGTAGCCATGGAGAGGAGAAAAGAACAGGCTTTGAAAATGCTCAGACCTGGAGTCAAATCCCAGCCATGCCATGTCCAGCGTGTGATTCTAAACAAATTGCACGTCACTTCTTAGCCCCCATTTCCTCATGTGGGTACCTCGATCGAACCTACCTTGCAGAGTTGTCTGAACGAGGTAACGCACGTGCAGCACCTTGCACATAGTAGACGATTAATAGTCGCTGTCACTACTTTCGGTTTTGCTAGCCCTGTGGGGGAGGTCGTGTAGATGTGATAGCAGCACGTGGTACTAGACATTTCATCCCACTGCCCCTGCAGAGGGGGCAGCCTAGGCAGCCGTTCGTCAGGCCGCAGAACCAGAACCCTGCCTCCTCCCAGCCACAGCTATTGGTCTGGAACGGACATCCAACCCAGAGGCAGCCTGGGCTGCCAGTGCCCGCACGGCCTGACTTCATGAGCCGGGTCAACCAGTGAGCTGCCCACCTCACATGACCTCATCTGTGCTAAGGACTCAGGGCCTTAGCAGTGGGAGCTGGAGTTTTAAAGGGTGCAGAGTGCAGGGAGTCCCAGGAAGGGATGGCAAGCTGATGTTGCTACATAAGCAATTGCTCTGAAATAGAAGATGAAAGGAGAAGAAGGAAAAAAACATACAGGGAAGAGCCAAGAAACGTTTTAGTTGAGATCCACAAACTGCTGCTCCTGGCACCCAGAACCACCCACCATTTTCTTCTGAAATCTGGTTGGTTAGTTTTATTTACATGGATCGTAGGTGTCATCTTACGTCAGAGGCAACTGAAATCAACTTCTTGCTTGCAACCTAGACATTCCCATGGAGTGAACCTCCTGAGAGGGAATAACGCCCACGTTTACTGAGCAGAAGGAGCCTTCAAGGCCACCCAGGCCCTCTCGGTTGAGATGCCAGCCAATGGCTGGCATCACCTGGCGGTTCTGCTCAGCAGTTGTCCTGGATGTCCAGCCCCCTGCAGCCTTCAGATGCCTCTGAGCTGCATGTGGCAGCAACCCCATGCACGGACTGCCCAGCCACCCCACGGGACCAAAGAAATACTGAACTGGTTCAAGGCAGGAAGGGCAGGATGGCTAGTTACCCAGCAACGGATAACAAGCAATACAGATGACGGGGAAGGATGAGTCCCGCCCGTATGCAGGTGGCATGTGGAGAAAATGTGATTCCACTGACATTCCTGTTACAGCTGTGAAATGATTTGACTCAGCACTTTGCTGGGCTTCATAACTTGAAAATGTAAAAAGAATTATTTTTGAGATCCCTTCTGGTTCTTAAAAATTCTGATTCCCAAGAAATAGCACAATCAAAACACAAAACAAAACCTGGCCCCAGAGGGAGAGTTCCTGAGCTGGGTATCTCTTTCCTACCTCTGAGGCAGAGCGGAGGGGAAGAAAAGTCCAGTGAAACTGCTTTTAGAGGTTGTTTCCCAACACAGTCGGTGCTCAAAATGGGTTGTTTGAATTGAAGTGAGATTACATATTCACCACACCCTCTGTCGTCTTGAAGGCCCTTCCATTCAATAAATGTGGGCAAGTTCATCCTCAGGAGGCTCGCTTCATGGGAGTGTCTAGGTTGCAAGAAAGAAGTTCATTTCAGTTGCCTCTGATGTGAATTCGTTGAAATGATGATCTCCATTTTGTTCCCCTATTGACTTGTACCAGAGTCCCCAAAGTTTTTCAGCCAGTGGGCATGTTTACCCACCCTGGCACTGCCCGGCTGGTCCCTCCTGAGACAGCGAGCAGATGGAAGCCACAGGCAGTCACCCTTTACGTACAGCACTCCGCTTTCGTGTGACCCTCTCAGCAATAAAGATGAGGCCTCCAGCTCATTTCTGGCCCTTTTTTTCACTCCTGGAAAGAAAGAAAAGATTATGTATTAATCACACCCTCTGCAGTGACCATGACACAGTTTCAGTTTTTGACGTGGTGAGCAGGACATGTCAATTCCTCCAGCCCTGCCGGAAGCCCTGGGACTGCAGAGAAGACCATGGAGCCAGGAGACAAAGCCGATAAAAGGACTCTAAGGGCCCCATCGGCCAGCAGTCACTGCCCTGTTGAATGACAGACAAGCACCCTCAAGGCAGCCAGGGAGCCCACTGGCTGGGGAAGCACATTAGGAGTTGCCATTATCTATAAAAATTTCCCATTCTTCCTGCCCTGCTTTCCCCCAGACTTTCCCCCTGAAACAGCCTTCTTCATACTGAGGACCAGAAGACCTGGGCCGTTTCCAAAGGGAAGTTCATAGGAAATGCTTTCTTTGGATGGATTTCTTCATTGGTTATGATTTTAAAAAGCAGCTCAGGGTAATTTTAAGAACATATTTAATTGGACATGCCCTTCACTTTCGACACAGAAATCGTACTATCTACCTTTGTCTGTATCCCAGCTTCCCCATAACCAGGGAAGAAGACTAACCATTGTCACCTTCAGCAGGATTCTCGCTCCCATTTTCCTGTTCAGGCCCAACAGCACTTTCTGCCGGCACCACCCTGGAGACGACCCAGCAAAGACGGTGACCGGCAGGTGGTCCTTCCGACACCTTCACAGGCCCCTGATGACTCCTGAGCGAGCACCCATCCCTGAAGTCTGGCACGTTATTAAGCTGTTCATAGAAACTTACTCAGTTTGCTTCTCTGGACCTGGGTGCCCACAGCCTAGCGCATCATAGTCCTCAATGAAGAGCTGCTATCTGCGTCAGCACCAGCACCTATGTATACTTACTAGTGTGATCTTCTGGCTAGTTTCTAGCTTCACTACTAAATCCCATCGCCACAACCACACAGAACATATCTGTAGGCCTCAACATCCAAACCCTGGCATCCAGCACATGACTGAAACAGGAAAGGTGCCCAGTGTGAGGAGAAACTGCTTCTACACAGGGTCTTGGTGAAGTGATGTCTGAAGCAGCTTAGCTTCGCTTCTGGTGAATCGCCAGTCCATCGCTGGCCACTGCAGAGCTAGTGTAAGGGTGGCAGGGGTGTGGTGGTATTGCTTCTCTCTTCCATGCCTGAACTGAAGTGTGGTGTTGAAAGGGAGAGGCAGCCATCCAGAAGCAACCCCCTTTTTAGAGACCATGGCCACCAGTTTCATTTCTCACTCTACACTCCCTCCCCATAGTCCAGCCACTATTGTATACTCAAGTCTTCTGGCTTCTATTCAGTCTCCTGAAGAGTAAAAACATCCAGTTAACTGGCAGATGTTAAGCTTTCTGCTCAACACTGAGCACTGGAAACCTTTGGATCTCCATGTTCTGAATGGTCTTGTTGATGGAAAGGGGCTTGGAGACCACCCGTCACCTGTGGTGGCTGAGCAAAGTACTTCCTTGCTCAGACCATTGCCAGTTCCCCCTCAGTACACCTGTGTGCATGTGGGGTGGATTCCAGGGATGGGCCCTTCTGTCTACAAATGTGATATCCCAGTGTCTAGCAGTTTGAGCACAGAGCAAACTCAGTGACTGCTCACTGACCAAAGAAGGGGAGAAGCAGGGTTAGAATTAAGAGTGGTTTTCTGTATCTCTTTTGCTCTCCATTAGCGCAGATAACAAAAACTTACGTTAAAGAAAATTACAATCCAGGTGGTCAAAAGAACTAGAGAGAGGAAAACAGAATTGGAGGAAAAACAGCACAGCCTGATTCTCAAAAGGATGGAAGTTTGACATCGTGAGTTTTCAAAAGCTACTTTATCATATGACATGTTTTCAAGCCTTGCAGATTGAATACCATCAAAAATTTTAGATTCTGACTACATGACTGTGGTTGATTTTGGGCTTTTTTAATATGAATCCCTAAACCAAAATGGAAAGGTCGTGAAGAAGTTATAGCTTGTTAGAAATGTTGAGTTAGAAAAAGATGTAGCAGCTGGTGGTCCTGGAAATGTGACCCTGAGGTCCTCAAGATTCTTTTCTGGAGTCCTTGAAATCATGATCTTTTTCATAATAACACGAAGACATCATTTGCATTTTTCCACTCTCGTTCTTTCCCCAGTGTACGTGGGTCTTCCCTGAGGTCACATGATGGGGGTGACACAGCAGTCAGGTGCAGAAGCAGATAACAGTCAACTGTCTTCTATTAAGCCAGGCCTTAAAATCTGTAAAAATGTAAAATAATACCTTTTTCTTAAGTTTTGTTTTGAAAAATGGTTACTCTTCCATAAAAATAAGTTATGTTCCTATGTAATGAGTAGATTATTGCTTTTTAAAAAGCATTAATATTTTTAATTTCTCAGTTTTAGTTTCTAATATGAATAGCTATAACCCATATAAACAAAAGTTCTTTGGAGCCTTCAAGGATTGTATGCTAGGCAACCGGCAGAGACTGGTACCGCTGACAGTTGAGAATCGCCAGGTTGGACTGGGGGAGAAGGTGCTAGCCCAGTGTTATTTGGCAGGTCCTGAAGTGGCAGTGTCCGGCACCGCCTCCATCACCATGGGAGACAGAGAACTGCAGGGAGGTGGGCAGGCAGAACCAGGGTTACAAACTGAGGGTTATTAGTCCTGTCACTCAAGACATCGTCCAACATCTGGAGAGTGAATAAGCCCCCCAAGGAAGCAAATGAGGAGCATGGAGCTGTTCAAGGCAGAACCTGGGGTGAAGTGCTCCTTTTTGAAGTAGGAATTAAGAGCCTAGACAATGTCAGGAGAAGCCCCGTCAGAGACCAGAACGATGCAGAAACCTGAATAGCATCTTGACGTGGTATAGCCAGCGGGTGAATGGGAAGATGGAAGGAAGGACAGGAGAAGGAGAAGAACCAGAGGGGTCAGCTCCAAGGGGAAGTGAATGGTCAGCGATATCAAGGCCACAGAGCCATCTGTACCACCGTGAGGTACAAATGAAATTCCAAGTATCAGAATTCCACATGTGAAAAGGAATCTCTATAGCAGCCACAAGTCAGCCTCCACAGGAAATATAAATAGGAACCAGAGAGAACACAAGTGGTGGATTCTGAGAAGCTAATGGATTTGGCAAGAATTGGGTCATTGTCAGCTTCAAATGAAAATTTTCAATGTAGTAATGGAGTCAGAACTACACTTGAAAACTGCATGGAAAAAAGTCTAAAAGCAGAGGGAAGGAAATAAAAAGGACAGGAGAAAGAAAAGGGAAGAATGCAGTGAAGACTTTGGTATTTAAGCCAGAGCCCCCTGAGCACAGCCGAGATGGAAATACCCCAGGGCCTCAGAGCCGAAGAGCAGGATGTGGTGCCAGGACCCACAGAGCTTCCTTGCCTTCAGACCACCCTGTTCATAAGAGAATTTCCTGGTCCATCAAAATAGAACCTTAAGAAATCCTATAATTCAGACGTCAGAACACATAATAAGATGAGGTTAGGAAGACCTGGTCAGATGTTATTTAAAAGGAAATAGTTAGATTTGAATAGATCTTGACTTGCACTGAGATACAAATAAAACTCCAAGTATCAGAGTTCCATATAAAAAAAGGAATCACTATGACAACAAGTCAGCCTCCACAGGAAATAAAAATAGAAACGAGAATGAGAAAATTAGAGAGAAATATGACTTTTCCTGATTCAGGAACCATTTCAACTACTATTCTTTAGTGTTTTGCTCATTTAGCTCTGATA
The DNA here is from genome assembly GCA_032199065.1 of Smutsia gigantea. Taxonomy (NCBI): domain Eukaryota; kingdom Metazoa; phylum Chordata; class Mammalia; order Pholidota; family Manidae; genus Smutsia; species Smutsia gigantea. The sequence goes on along the minus strand of JAVSCE010005958.1, from coordinate 59,706 downwards.
TGAGAACATGAAAACATCCCTCCTCTTCAAAAGCTTCTGTGTATTACAAATTAAAATGAGCAGACCATCATTGAATGAAATGAAGCTGGAAACCAAGACCCCTAATGACTTACCCTACTGTCCCCTTCGCTGTTTACTTCTAATACTTGAAGGATCACACCAAAATTAAAGAGCAGACAAGCATTAAATGCATTGTATTGCAGGCCAAATAGTAAAAGCAGATTAACAGGGAGTGTGGGATTAGTACATCTTTAGCTGCCAGACTGTAAAGCTTCAAACCAGTCGCAAAGGACTAAAGTTTCCTACCTCTTTTCCAGAATTTTCCTTTAACCATGACAATTCCTGAGACCTGCTGTGAGGGTTGCTATTTATTTGATTGATTGGTCAGGGAAAGTGGAGTAGGGCAGGGCCAGCTACTCCCAGCTGCTCATGGGATAACGCCATCATGTTCTCTGTCCCAAGTCTCCTAAGCGAGAGCAATCAGATTGGTGAGCCTAGGCACCCCAAGGGTTCAAGGTCAAGGTGTCCAGTGATTTTGATCTTTAACAGTGCATCTATCTTGGGACATTTTCACTGCAAAGCAAGGCAGCTGGTTGCACGAAGCCCTCAGTTGGCTAGGCCATCACTCCCTGCCCAGGGGCCTGCATGTCCTGCCTCCTGCCTGCCCTCATATCTACTTGTGCCATCTAGTGTCCTAGATACCCTTGCCATAGCCTCAGGCCCAGTTTTTCTCTCTGCTCTGACTTACTCCTTCATCTGGTCTGGCACCTGATTTGAGCTTTGGCCTGGACACTGTTCTGCAGCCCAAGGGCCAGGCCAGCCCTCCCCCTAAACCCATCTCCAGCTCCAGGAACCCCAGTCTGTTGCAACTCTGAACCACTTGCTTGCCAACTGCAGAGGTGTGGACGTGGGTCAGCTCTAACTACAGGTGTTCTCCAACAGCACTGAGGTTCCTCCCATGTGCCCAAGTTCAACATCTTTCCACAGAGAAGGAAGGTGGTTCACTATTCAATGTACCCGACAAAAAAATCACATACAAACGAGTCCTTTTTATTGCTGCTGTTGAACTAGAAGCCTTATCATCCCCTGTGTTAGCCACACTAATTAAATCTGCCAGTCGAACCACAATAAATTAATTCTAAATTAGAACATCAATGTCACCATGTTCAGAGTATGTTTTGCTAGATCCACTGTAAGTAAATTGACATCATTATTTGTAACCATTAGCAAGTACATGAGTCGCCTGATCTAAGTTCAAGTTCTTTGCATCCAGAAACTTTAGTTTTTGAGAATCTTCTCTGTGTAAACCCATATAAACTCCCAAGTCTTTACAGAGGATCACCGAGGCTGGGAAGAGCATCCCGACATCACGTCAGCCATCCCCAGCACCTACAGACCTGAGCTCTCTTTTCAGAAGGCAGACAGTTGTTAAATACGCAGTGTGTGGGCTGGACTCATCCAGGTAAGCTTTGGGAAAGACCCATACCTCTAATTGGAAGAACCCCTACAAGGGACATGAGAGTTCCAAGGGCCTGAGCCCCCCCCCCCCCCCCCGCAGGCCACAGGAGAAAACGGGGCCACGTGGATATAGCCAGGCTGGGCTGCCTGGTCAGCACACAAGCAAAGCAGGGCCACCTTGAGAGTGTGCAGGGAGAACTGAAGGCAGGAGATGTGTGGGGCGGAGCTCCATAGAAGCTGTCTGCAGAGTTTTCTTCAGATGTGCCCTGGAGATAGACAGTGCTGACTAGAGACCTCTTGCACCACAGTAACCCCAGGAAAAGGGACACGCTTTCATCTCTGTCTCGGGAAGTGTCCCGGCACAGCGCCTCAGACCCTCAGGAGCCGCGATGGCCAGTGCGCCCTGGTCTCTCTCTTCGGCTGCCCTCCCCTCCACCTGTGACCTCCTACCCGCCACTGAGCCAGGTCCAGGCCCATCACAGAGATGAGAAGAGGCCGCCAAGGGGGCGTCCACTTCACTGCTCCCGCTAGTGCCCAGGCCCAGCTGGGGACAGTAGCCCCGCTTGTGAAAGGCACCCCTTTCTGGATACAGGGCCTGCATCAGGCAGCATTTCACAAGGCCCAAGGTCTCCTCCCAAAGGATCTAAGAGGTGGGAAACTATACGACTCAGTTTCACAGCTGAGTTTTGAGGCCAGTCTGTACAACAGCTCCTTACTCTTTCCTCTAGGGCTTCTAGTCTACCTTTCTAGGTTTAAATGTGCATGTAAACGTTATGCAAAGTCTGAGGAAAAGCAAGGAACACAGGGCAGGATGGGGAGGTGGGAACAGACACTTCAAATGAAGGTTGGTGTAATTCCACAGTAATAAGGTATGCCATGGTGATACCAACAGGAATTTTGTTTCTGTTTGTCTTATGAGAAAGTAGAGTTCCTGCCTAGACACACTCAACTGCCTGCAGCATTATATATGGTGAGCTTACTATAGTCTTATGTGAATGTCATTTTAGAAGCAGCAGCTAACGCAAGTTGTCTCTTTTTTAACCAGATGCCCAGCATTCTTAATGAGCACATGCTAGAAAATTTAAATTTCAAAGAAAATGTCAATGCCGAAACAATAAATGATTTTAAACATTCCTCCCACAGAATGCTGATTGTACATAGCATGGCCAAGTGTACACGTGTAATCATTAACAGATTCACTGGCACACGATGGGCCAGAAGCAAACCAGACTCCAAACTGTTCATTTAGTAATCAAGCTCTCTAGAAACTTCAGTCCTGAAAGCACTGAATCAAATGAACTGATCAAAGCGTCTGGGAGTGAGAAGGGGCCAAAGAACTGCCCAGTCAGGGCCTGAGTCTCTTTAGAAGACCGCCCCCCCTCCACGCCAGGGTCACGCCTGTCACCAATCTACAGTGACCGTGAAAGCTCCCTGCATCCCAGGAAGGCGCCATTCCCTCTGGACAGCTCCGACTGTTGCATGATTAGTTGTATCTGTCAAAGTAAACAAATCTGTGATTGGTCTGAGGACACGGATGCTTGTTTATTTCCTCTGTAACGCAAGTCAACAAGAAAGTCTGTGATCCAGTAAATTGAAAGAGGATACAAACATGATATGGCATGTTTGTTTAGACTAGTTGAAGCAAATCAGGTCACTGGGCCAGTGAAGAAATGGTACCTAAACCATATGAATAAGATTGCAATATACATCCACATTATGAGTGTTTTTTTTTTTAACTCTTAACTGAATTGGCCACCGGTCTGAAAAAGAATTCAGATTGTTGGGTCAGTACTGATAGGAAACACAGCACATTGGCCGAAAGGACCGGCTTTTGCTGTCTGTTCACAGAGTCTCTGGACATGGGCCCTTCTCTGAGCAACTGACCTGGTGAGGGAATGTGCAGCTGAAACGTCCATCTCAAAGTTGCTGAAATGTTCAGGTGGTTTGTGCAATTCTCCAAATAAGCGCAACATAAGGTAGCTAGCTTTCTAGATAGAAAACACAGGCACTGAAAAACCAGCATGTAGCCTTAAGGAGTGTTAGAATGTCACCGGTTTACAGACCACTCAGGTGATAAACTGATGCTGATTGTAGTCAAAAAAGGGCATTTTGGAGGGCTAATTTTTCAGTTCTTAACCTAATACTGTTTTCATCTTTATTATTTTGTGTTTGTTTTTCAGTGTCTTTTTCTTGTATGAATGGATTTTTCCTCAAGTAATGAAAACAGTTTAAGGGTTTGTCATTTAAGTAAATAGCATAAATATATCTTCTCTCCGTGCACATTGTCAAAATTACAATTTGGGTTCTCTGATTTTAATGAGGACAAGAGTTAGACTGTTTTCCATTAAAAAGAGAAAGGAGTAAGGCAGAAATTCAATAAGTGTTCAAGTAAAATATAGTCATCCTAACATCTGTATTGTATTAGAGAAGACACAAGACAAAACATTGACTCTTGAGGTTAAATCTAAATTTCCTGCTATAGTTCTGAAAGAGTTTAAGAATTTAGTTCAAAAAGGCAACACAAAACTTTCTTAAGGAAAGATTCAAAGGCTATCAAATGCCAACACTTGGTTCTTTAAAGCACAAGCTCAGTCAGCAATTGCCCAGAGGCCACACACAAAGATGAGTGAAAATTCTGCACAGTGCTCAAGCTGTTTTCCAAGTCTGAGACAACTCACCTGGAATCTGCCTCTGATTCCTCATCTCTTGTAGAGTGTTGCTGAATCTCCACATATTTCTCTCTAGTATGTTCTTATATCACCCTTGAATTTCCAAAGGTATTATTTCTGTCCTCTTTGGAATCTACTGGTCTTTAATTTCATAACCCATACTTCCAAGTCAAAGGTCAACAGGCAAGTTGGGTTATCTCAGCAAAAACTAAAGAGCATGAGTCCAGAACCAGAGTTCAGGCAACTCCACCCTCAAGTCTGGCTTTTGAGCTTGCCACCTCTCCTTTATCAAGCTTGTGAGTAAAACTGAGTTTTAATAAAGCGATGCTGACCTACTAGCTGTGGTGTCTCTGTGGAAGTTTCTCCAACATGCCATTGGTCAGAAGTAAGCACACACAGTAGATGAGGAACTGGTCACCCTACATCTATTCCAGTTCAGAACAAAGCAGCCTGAGACCACATTCCACAACAGAATGAGGAACATATAGCTAAACCTTGTACACAAGATTTTTCTCACCCACAGAGATTCTGATTGGATCAAGGAACTGGGATTAGAGGAGAGATTTATTATGAAGTCATTTTAGGCAAATCATATCAATTTATACCTCAGTTTCAGTCTCTAAGTAACCTAGATTCTATGTTGGTCTTCAAGACCTTTTACTAGTTTATCCCGTCTCATGTCTCAGCAGATTCTCGACCCTCTACGACAGCCAAATGAGCCCTGTTGCTGTTCCTTTTTGTGCCACTGCTTGCTCGGTCTCAGTCACTTTCTGTTTCTCCCCTTAACATTGCAGGTCCCGGGGCTCAGTCCCTGGTTCTCCTTCCACCATCGCTCACACCCTCGGAGACCTCAGGCCAGCAACTCCCAATCGCATATCCGCTGCTCAGACCTGCGCTGAACTCCACGCTTGGCACACAACAGCCTACTCAATATCTCCATTTGGCTGTGGCAGACATCTCAACCTTCTAAGCCCCAAATGGAACTCCCAGTTCCTCCCTACCCCATCCCACAAATGTACTGCCGCTGTAGGCTCTTTGTTCTCAGTAATTCAGTAATGACAGCTCCATCCTTCCCGTTGCTCAAGGTAGGCCATAGTGTTACACTTGACTCACTCTCCACATTAAATCTGCCAGAAAATCTTATTGGCTACAAGGAAGCCATAAAGAAAATGTTATATCCAGAACCAGCCCATTACCTCCTCACTTTCATAGCTACTACCCTGATCCAGGCTCCTGGATTACCTTACCTGGGTTACCCTAACAGCCTCCTAAAGGCTCTCTCTGCTCCTGTCCTTTCCTCCTAGAGGGACCCAGAGATCCTCTTAAACATCAGTCACATCATTACACTCCTCTGCCTCGGCTCTGTAGTGACCATCTGTTGCTCTACAGTGACTCACATAAGAAGAGAAGTCCTCACATTCTCCCCTTTGCTTAACCTGCTCCAGTCACAGTGGCCGCCTACCTGCTCCTTAAACATCTCAGGCACGTTCCTCCCTCTAGCCTCTCACTGGTGCTTCTCTTTCTAGAATTCTGTCGCCTCAGGTGCCCTCACCCCCTTCAGGTGTCCCCTGCTTGGAGACCTACCCCGAATGCCTGCTTAAAATTGCACCCACCCTCTCTCTGGTCCTCCAATCCCTTTTCCCTACCACTCATATTTTCCCCTCTCTAAAATGCTTACCACTTAATATTTACCTATTTATTTTCTGCTTACACAAATGTACTTACATACACACACACCAGGAATATAAGCTCCATGAGGTTAGTGGTGTTTATGTTTTGTTCATTGAGATATTCTAAGTGCCTAGAAGGTAGGCGCACAGTCAGTGCTCAGTAAATACTATTGACTAAAGTCTGCCACCCCACCAATTCGCCCTCTCCTCTCTGAAGTTTTATTTATGTCATGTTTCCCTTTTTAAACTGATTTACCCCAACCTCTCTAGTAATATGAACACCTCTCCTCCCCTCTTCAAGCTCCAGTTTAAAACTTCTTCTTCTGAAATCTTTTCTATGTTAGCTGTGCTTTATTGCCCATGGATTTTTATGCCCTAAGTCACAGAAAAAAAAACTTTGCATTAGCATCTTTGTTTGCCAACTCCGTAAATCTTAAGTCATGCATGCATACAATTTTATCTTATAATAAATATTGTTTCTTAATTAATGATTCAATGCCTTTAAAAACATTACACTCTCATTTAAATAATGGGCCCAGATAAATGTTCAGTTACTTGTCTTTACAAATTATAAAACAAAATAAGTACAAATGTCAAGGGCATTCTCCGACCTGGAAGAGCTGCAGCACTGAGGCTGGTGAACATCTCATGCCTTAAGAGATGCATCTCCAAGAGTGTGAGGAGGAGAAAGAGATGACCAGAGAGTTCCTTGGTCAGAAGGTACATCCTGTAAAGTTCATGAGCCTTTCTTTGCTAAGAGCTCTAAACCCATTGTTATGGGTGGAATTGTGTCCCAAGAAAGATGCCTTGAAGTCCTGACCCTTAGTACCTCAGAATGGCACCTTGTTTAGAAATAGGGTCATTCCAGAGGTGAAGTTAGAATGAGGTCATTAGGGCGGGCCCTTATCCAGTGTGACTGGTATCCTCGTAGAGGGGGGAAATTTGGACACAGAGGGAAGATGATGAGAAAACACCAGAAAAACACCATGTGAGTTCAGAGGGTTGGAGTGATGGGCTGCAATAAGCTGAGAAATGCCTGAAGCTGGCGGGAGACCTTTCCCTGGCACCGTCGTGGGGAGCACAGGCTGCCTGCACTCTGGCTTCAGAAGTCCTGCCTCCAGAACTGTGAGACTGTAGATCGTTGTTTTGAGTCACCCTGTTTGTGGCACGTTGTTGCAGCAGCCCTGGGGGCTGATACACCCATCATTTGGGTGCGACAGATTGAACTGAGGCCTAGATAGGTGTTTGCATCTTCATGTTCTTCAGGTTACAACATATACCCTGAGACTGAATTTTTCCACTGATTGCCTTGATTCCAGACTGACTTTGTAGTTACCACTTATTGGGTAAAATTGCAATATTTCCAGAATCTCTCCCCGGGCTTTAGTGACTCTCCATATCAATAGGTGTCTCCAAAGGGTGGAGAGTAGTCCATCTCCATATCAATAGGTAACTTCAAGGGTGTGCAAGGGCTTATCTGGACGGGAGGGGTTGGATGGAGTTCTCTCTTCTTCTGTAGCCCGGTCAGAGAGACGCCAGTGACTGCTTGTAAGAAATAAATGGGTTTCTTAAACTTTATTTCTCCCTTTGACTGATGTCAGTTTCAAAGGTATTTTGCCCCAGGATTTTCCCCCTGGAGTTATACCGCTTTACAATTATCTCACTGACTACTCAGTAAGTGGGGATAAGGGGACTGTCTTCCTACTCTACTGTCAAAAAGACTCTTGTGAGCTCTCAATGCCCTTAGCTCTCCTACAGGTAAGCTGGCCTACACAATTGACAATCAGAAAATGTTTTGCGCTATTGACAATGATATGTTTGAATTGGACCTACAGAAGGAGAGAAACAATTTAGAAAATCATTCAAATTATATGACTATATTCGATCTCATTTGTTCAGATTTTGGAAAAATGTCTAGTTTGAGTTAACCAGTGCCTTACTTTCTAGTTCAATGTACAATTAACTTTTTGCTTTGGCAGCAGATTCCAAACCATATTCCAAACGGGAAAAATAAGAGCCACCGTTTTAAAGTTTATACTTCAGGCATAAACTCAGCTCGGTTCTCTTGCAGGCTGGGCCTCAGTTTCCCAGGTGGAGGGTGGAGACTGTGCTCAGCTTCTTGCTGGAGCTTTGAGGACTTTGAACTGTTTCCCTGCTGTGCCTTCAGATCAGATGACCTCTGACCAGGCTCATTTCTTGCTTGAGCTATTTGTCAACAAATCATTTTCTTATTGCTGCAAATGTTCACAGGTCTAGAAAGAGAATAAACTTCAAATATTCCTGGTAGTTATTGGATATTTTCCAGTAAATGGAAAATTGCAATTAGCAAATCAAACCATACAAATGATTTACTAATACTGCAAATTGCAGTGATAATCCCAGCAGCTATTGAATGTTTTACTGAAGTGCCAGATGTTTTCTATACATTATCTCTAATCATCACAAAGCTATGCAGGGAATTTGCATCCTCCATTTCACTAAGAGGAAAATGAATTCAGAAGCGCTGAGAGGCAGAATTTGAGTTTAAACCTAGATTCGCTTGGCTGCAAACCCAGCCACTGAACAAGCAACATATAAAAACTGGTTCCCACTGCTTTCCAGGACATTATTTGTATTACCATTTTCAGAATAACCCCCCTAGCTGGGTCCTGCTGTGCCCCTATGTCATGTCTGAGAGGCCTGTGCTCAGGAAGATTCTGTAACTTGCCCTCTGGCCCCAGGTAGGGGGCTGTGGCTAGATTCAAATTCCCAAGCCTTTCCTCCTAATAATTAAAAATAACTTGCCTGTATTGAGCACTGTCCTAAGCTATTTATGTACTGTTATAAACCCTCCTAAAATAGAGGAGGGTCTTATCCTCATTTGCCATATGAGCAGTGAGACTCAGGGAAGTGACACTTTGTCACAAAGCTATCAAGTGGCAGAGCTGGGATTCAAGGCCAGGTCTGAGTACTTGAGGCCCGTGCTCCTTGCCACTGCTCAAGGCTGCCTTTCCCAGGTCCTTTTAGTAATGAAGCCAGTGTTCCTGAAACTCTACACTGACCTTCAGGAGCCTACGATAGAAAAGGAGAGCCCTTGAGATAGCATGAAGGACTAAAGCAAAACACCTTGACAACCCAGCAGGAGGAATTAAAAATAGGATCCGGGGTTACAAAAGCCAAATTCTCATGATCAGTGCACAGAGAAGCAAGCATTCTCTGTTTCCCAAATAATTAAACTCCTAAGCTGATTCACCTAAACGGAAGCCAGCAGGAGGAGGGAACTGCATGTTGCCAGGAAAGAGCGAGGCACCAGACAGGAAAGGCCGAATGGGGGGCTTCTATGTCTCATTCATCTTACTTCACTTCAGAAAGCTCTTCCATTCTATATTCTGCTCTGCTTTCAGGGATGGCATTCCCTTGTCTCAAACTGAAATGCTGGCTTGGCAGGAAACGAGGAGAGAGTTCCTTCTGAGTGCACTGTTAACCATTCACTGAATCAAAAAATCTTTGTTGGCCTCCACCACCCACATGTGGACCTAACCTCCAGCCCAAGGTTGAAGTAATTTTCTTCCTCACATGAGATGATATTTTTAAGATCTAGTGCCAAAAAGGGAGGAGGAGGAGAAGGAGGAAGAGAAAGGGGAGGGGATGGGGAGGAGGAGAGGGAAGGCAGCTCCCAGTGTTCTGGGTGTCAGTGTCACCCAGGGCCCCAGCAGGCCACGAGCACCCGCACTCTCACCAGCCTCTCCACCGCATCCCTCGACATGAGTGACCTCAAAGAGTGAGCCTCCCAGTTGCTTTATTTCTCCCTAAAACATAGTTTCGACCAGGTCAGATCAGGGAAACCGAGAAACATTTCTAATAGGCCTTTACATTTGCAGCCTCTCAATTGCTGCTACTGAAACACTTACTCCTGACAGCGTGGACACAATGGGAATTAACTGTGGTGACAGTGATGTGCAGAGTTCCTATTATATATCACGTGCTTTACACATTTAATCCTCCCCTAAACCTTATGATAAAAGGTCCACAATCCTTATCCACAATTCCAAAATACGAAAAGCTCTGAAAACCCAAATGTTTTTTCCTAAGCAGCATACAGAAAAGCCTTTTGGTGGCAAAACTGATCTGAACCAACACTGGGTTTTTTATGTCTTCAGTCAGCCATTTGGTGTGAACATTCACACATTTTGCGGCAAGATGGGTTAATGTGCTGGATTCAGGGGCGCTGCCCAGGCTTTACTAGGAGGCAGCATATTATATACTGTAGGACCTAGGCACCTTTTTCTTTCTAAAATCCAAAAATATGTGAATTCCAAAACATACATGGCCACAAGGATACCTTCACTTTATGATGAGAAGCTGAGATTCCCAAAGAACGATTTTATTACACATTTTCTTTAGGTCACCAGAGCCCTTTTACGAATTTAATAATCAATGCTCAATTGTTTTAATCTACAGAAGTATAGCTATTATAGCTGCATATGATGTAACAGTCATATTTACGTGGGTCATTCCAGTGTGCACCCCCATCCGAACTGTTCTAAGTGCGACTGGCTTGTGGCTCATCTGAGACAGCTGAGTCTGCATCTTTCATCTCTTGTTACCCTGTTCAGACTCTTTAGGAAAATTCAGTAACATCTTTACGAACAGTGATTTACTATGTACCAGGCACTGTTCTAAGTGCTTTGTGTTACATGTTCAATTGCCACACCACCACACTGAGATGGGATTATTCCCATTATTCCCACTTCACAAATGATGAATGTGAGGCACAGAGAAGTTAAGTATATAGTCAAGCCAGGGTCTGAACCGCAGCAGAAACCAAACAGACCAAAGTCCTTTCTTCATCGTGCTTGTGGGGTCAAGGAGGGTCAGACGGTAATTAAATCAAATAAATAACCAGCATACATAGTGTATCAGATAAACCATATGAAGAAAAATAAAATCTGAGCTCCTAACTACTATACAATACTGTCTCTTTCTGCAAGGAATGCCAGGTCTGGTGCCTGAAAGGTGAAAGACAAGAGGAATTTTGGCATAAATAAACTGAATACTGAGCTCCACAATAAAAATGATGCCTGTAAATGAGTACATTTTCTTTAAATATGTAAGAACTTCCACCTCCAACTGTCATATAGGATTGGAGTTACCTTTCTGCTGGTAAAGACCAAAAACGAGAACAAAAGAAATAAATAGAACGTACGAAACAGTGGTTTCAAGATGCTGGTTATCAGACAGTGGAGGGCAGTGATTCCTGAGGAACGGGTGACATAGGAGGTGAGCCTGATTCCAGCTCCCTGACTGGAGAGAGATTCCAGGGCGCGGTGGGCGGAGAGACAACTGGAATAGGACTAATTCTCTGGATACTCCGTCAGTTTAAATTAAAGGGAGAGCATAGCTCTAACTGCCTGGAATAGAACAGAAGAAACTTCCCAAATCAGTGACCTCAGCCTCCACCTCAAGAAACTAAAAACGAAAGCAAATTAACCCCAAAGTAAGCTGAATAAAGGAAATAATAAAGATCAGAGCTGAAATTAATTAAGCAAAATGGAACAATAATAAGGAAAAATTAATGAAACTAAAATCTGGTTCTCTACGTAGATCAACAAAATTGATAAATCTCTAGGCAGGCTTATCAGGAAAAAAGAGGAGAATCAAATTACCGACATCACGAATGACAGCAGGCATCACTACAGAGTCTACATACATTTATAGGCTACTAAGGTAACATTATGAACTTTATGTCAATAAATTACACAACTTAGATGAAATGGGCATAACTGCTTGAAAAACACACGCTATCAAAGCTCACTCAAAAAAAAAAAGATAACCTGAATCACCTTATGACTACTAAAGAAATTGAATTTGTAGTTTTTAAACCATTGAGGAAAAAAACCCTCCAAACCCAGAGAGCCTCAGCAATGGATTCTATCAGACACTTAAGGGAGAAATAATATGCAATTCTCTGCAAAATATTCTAGAAAACTGAAAAGGAAGGAATGCCTTCCAGTTCATTATGAGGCCCCCATTATCCTGACACAAAACTCAGATGGAAACCAATGGAAGGAAAGAAAACTCCAGAATGAATACCCCTCATGAACACGGATGCAAAAATTCTTTTTAAAAAATTTAGCAAATAAAATCCAGCAGTATATTAAAAGGATAAAATATCACGACCAAGTGGAGACTGTCCCATAATGCTGGGTTATCTTAATATTTTAAAAATCAATGTAATTCACCATATTAGTGAACTTAAAAAGAAAAACCGTACGACCATCTCTGCAGACACGGACGCCTCAGCCAAGTCACCCCAACTTGCCGTCATGGGCCGCCAGTTCCAGCCCTTTACTGTCCCTTAGCACCGTCTCCTCTGCCAAGACAGCCTTTGCTGGCCCTGAAGAGCTGCGATGCCCTCTCCCGCCTCCCCGTGGCGCACTTCAGTGGGGACAGAACCGTGCCGCCCCTCTAGAAGAGTGACTCAGATCCTGGACTGGGAGTAGATGGCGAGGTTGTCCAATAAATGTTTGTTGAATAAGTGAATGAATAAACAAATTAGATAAACCATAGCCACTGTAAAATGTGCCCCAAACTTCTCAACCCGTACCCCTGCTTTTTTTCCTCCATAGCACTTACAGCCTCTAACATGCTAAGCATGCTACAGTTTTACTTATTTTTATTATTTACTATTGCTTCATCATCAACATCTCCCAATAAGTAAGCTCCATTGACAAAAGGAATTTTTGAATGTCAGTTTATTCTTGTAACCCAAGTGCATGGAATAGTGCCTGGCATTCAGTAGACACTTAATAAATACAAATGAATGACAAGCCTCTGCTGCTTAGCTGGTTTCAAATGGCCATGGCATGTTCTAGGCAGGGATGTGCCTGGTTCACCTGGCAAGTCCTGCCTCCCCACCTAAGACATGCTTTCCTCCTTGACACGGACAACAGCTTGTGTCAGGGCAGCCGCTGCGGCAGCAGAACCAGCTACCAAGGGAAATACTTCCCATCCCAACATCTGTGAAGGCCACTTAGAGTTTCAACACCTCTGTGCCAGGAAAAGTAACTTTTTCACTTTTCATAAAGGAGCCAAGTAGCTATAAATATTATTTTCAAAATGCATTTAATAAGGAACTACTTGGTGCTTAAAGATTCAAATGGTTGTGAAATTTTAACATTTAAAAAACAGTTTTAGAGAATATTAAATTTTGGGTTATTTTTCTAAGTCAGTTAAAAATCATCTTTATAAAAATAATAAATGTAAAAAATTAGTTAAAAATAATAAAATCAAGCTTAATGCCTCTTTTAAAAAAATTAAATGGAGTTTTTAAAAGGCCACTAAAGTGATTTATTCATGTTTTGTTTTTAAGCACTTACACATGGCAGACACTTTAGAAACGTCATACTGTTTGATTCTCGTGAATCTGGGATACAGATATGATTAGACCCATTTCAGAGTAAAAGAGACTCTACATCAGAGCAATTAAGTAATCATTGAACTATTTTATTTCTTAACAAAAAGAAAGATCTGGAATTAATACGGCAAAATGATAAGATTTGACAAAGTTGAATGGTGGGTAAACAGATGTTATTGTATCTACTTCGTTGAGAGCTTGAGATATTTTATAATAAAAAAATAAATCAATAAATGATGGCAATAATTTGCCCATACTACAGTGCTAATTAAGAGCAGAGCCTGGATTCAAATTCATATCTGTTTGACTCAAAAGTCCATGTTTTTTCCACAATATTGTGCTGCCTCTCCAAACGGAGACCTATTACACTTGCTTGAACTAACATATATCCAAGTTGGAAGATCTTCAAGATAGGTATACCTCATCATTAAGTAGAGTTATTCTTAGCAGAAATACTAATACAAATAGGACAAATATTTTGGATTCATATCCTACATTTTTTTTTTCAAATGTCTTTAAGATGGTTCGGTAAACCTCAGACCAGGAGACTGTGAAAAAACTACCCCCATTCCCAAAATACCATCTTGGGATATAGCCCACAGGCTTAGAACCAGCTTTGGACTATTATGGTCCAAGACATAAATAAAAATAAGAAGCAGTTTAACTCAGGAAATATAACAAAGAAAAAAAATGACTAAACCAAGCAGAGCAGGTGGGTTTATAAGAGGCATGGGAGGGTTTCCTCAAAGAGGCAGAGGCGCGTGTGGGACGGAAAAGGGCCACTGAAGAAAGACCAGGAGGCAGGTGATGAGGTGAAGCCCGGAATGGACAAGGACAAGAGTGGAAGTAAGAGCAGTTAGAACAAGAAAAGATTAAAAATAAGAGAACAGAGAGGGACAAAGAAATCGTGGAGAGAAATGAATCACATGGAGAAGGCAGATGCAGCCTTCCAGTCATGTGACAAGTCAGTTCCACGTCCTGCCGTGCGGGCTTCCCTCCCTTGCCGACGGGAACCGGCATCCGCCGGAGCAGGGAGACGGCCTGAAAGCGGCAGGGAGCGCACAGACCCCTCGCGACGAAAATTAAGCACTGAGGAAGGCAAGTTAAATTCCGACATTACATTACACTTAGAAATGTGGCTCAGGGCCGTTCTGGAACCATTTCAATCCTGCAGCGAGCCTCCCGACAGCAGGCTGCTGTTAAGGACTTTTTTCTTACCCACTTAGTCCACCAGCCGGTACTCCATCTCTACTACTCCGCTGGGAACTACCCCTGGACCAGCGCTGGCGACGGGTGGGCGTCCTCCGCGACGCCCCCCAGGGGAAAGGTGCTGTCTTCCTGCTGGGGTTTTTTCTCTCTCCCTTCCAGGGAATTTAAAAAATCTCAATCACCGTTTGCAAATAATGTCAGAGCCTTTTTTTTTCTTTTGGTATCATAATATACACTTACATGAGCAACACTGTGGTTACTAGATTCCCCCAATATCAAGTCCCCACCACCTTCCCCATTACAGTCACTGTCCATCAGAGTAGTGAGATGCTAGAGAGTCACTACTTGTCTTCTCTGTGTTATACTGCCTTACCCGTGCTCCCCCTCTATCACGTGTGCTAATCGTAATGCCCCTTTTTGCCCTTATCCCTCCCTTCCCACCCATCTTCCCCAGTCCCTTTCCCTTTGGTAACTGTTAGTCCATTCTTGGGTTCTGTGAGTCTGCTGCTGTTTTGTTCCTTCAGTTTTTTCTTTGTTCTTATACTCCACAGATGAATGAAATCATTTGATACTTGTCTTTCTCCGCCTGGCTTATTTCACTGAGCATAATACCCTCTAGCTCCATCCATGTTGTTGCAATGGTAGGATTTGTTTTCTTCTTATGGCTGAATAATATTCCATTGTGTATATGTACCACATCTTCTTTATCCATTCAGCTACTGATGGACACTTAGGTTGCTTCCATTTCTTGGCTATTGTAAATAGTGCTGCGATAAACATAGGGGTGCATCTGTCTTTTCAAACTGGGCTGCTGCATTCTTAGGGTAAATTCCTAGGAGTGGAATTCCTGGGTCAAATGGTATTTCTATTTTGAGTTTTTTGAGGAACCTCCATACTGCTTTCCACAATGGTTGAACTAATTTGCATTCCCACCAGCAGTGTTGGAGGGTTCCCCTTTCTCCACATCCTCGCCAACATTTGTTGTTGTTTGTGTTTTGGATGTTGGTCATCCTTACTGGTATGAGGTGATATCTCATTGTGGTTTTAATTTGCATTTCTCTGATGATTAGCGATGTGGGGCATCTTTTCATGTGCCTGTTGGCCATATGAATTTCTTCTTTGGAGAAGTGTCTATTCATATCCTCTGCCCATTTCTTAATTGGATTATTTGCTTTTTGTTTGTTGAGGTGTGTGAGCTCTTTATATATTTTAGATGTCAACCCTTATCGGATATGTCATCTATGAATATATTCTTCCATACTGTAGGATGCCTTTTTGTTCTACTGATGGTGTCCTTTGCTGTACAGAAGCTTTTCAGCTTCATATAGTCCCACTTGTTCATTTTTGCTTTTGTTTCCCTTGCCCGGGAAGATATGTTCATGAAGAAGTTGTTCATGTTTATATTCAAAAGAGTTTTGCCTATGTTGTTTTCTAAGAGTTTTATGGTTTCATGACTTACATTCAGGTCTTTGATCCATTTTGAGTTTACTTTTGTGTATGGAGTTAGAAAATAATCCAGTTCCATTCTCTTACATGTAGCTGTCCAGTTTTGCCAACACCAGCTGTTGAAGAGGCAGTCATTTCCCCATCCATGGCTCCTTTATTGCATATTAATTGACCATATATGTTTGGGTTAATATCTGGACTCTCTATTCTGTTCCACTGGTCTGTGGGTCTGTTCTTGTGCCGGTACCAAATTGTCTTGATTACTGTGGCTTTTTAGAGAGCTTGAAGTTGGGAAGCAAGATCTCCCCTGCCTTATTCTTCCTTCTCAGGATTGCTTTGGCTATTCGGGGTCTTTTGTGGCTCCATATGAATTCTAGAATTATTTGTTCCAGTTCGTTAAAGAATGCTGTTGGTATTTTGATAGGGATTGCATTGAATCTGTAGATTGCTTTAGGCAGGATGGCCATTCTGACAATATTAATTCTTCCTACCCAAGAGCATGGCATGAATTTCCATTTATTAGTGTCCTCTTTCTCTTAGGAGTGTCTTGTAGTTTTCAGGGTATAGGTCTTTCACTTCCTTGGTTAAGTTTATTCCTAGGTATTTTATTCTTTTTTGATGCAATTGTGAATGGAATTGTTTTCCTGATTTCTCTTGTTGCTAGTTCATCGTTACTGTATAGGAATGCAACAGATTTCTGTGTATTAATTTTGTATCCTGCAACTTTGCTGAATTCAGATATTAGTTCTAGTTGTTTTGGAGTGGATTCTTTAGGGTTTTTTATATACAATATCATGTCATCTGCAAACAGTGACAGTTTGACTTCTTCCTTACATATCTGGATGCCTTTTCTTTCTTTGTGTTGTCTGATTGCTGTGGCTTGGATGTCAGAGCCTTTTTAAACCTGTAGCTGTAGTAAGTTTTTCTTCACTAGGCTCTCTTTTGCAGGTAAACACCTCTTTCCTCACTTCCCTTCCTCATCCCTGCTGCCCCATCAGCCCTGTGGTTTCAGCAGGCCTCCCCTGCCAGGACTGGCCATGCCTCCACCCAAATGGCCTCTGCCCTCTGTCCCAGCTCGGGTGTGACAACCTTGCCGGAGGCACTGCTGTCCTAACTTCAGTGTAGGAGGCAATGCTGGCATCAGATGCAGAGAGGCTGGGGTTGAGTCCCAAGTCCTCCACTTACCAACTGTGTGGCTATGGACAATATACTTAACCTCTGGGAACTTCCAAGTCTTCACCCTTAGAAGGGGGATGAGATTTGCCCTACCATCTTCATAGGATTGTAGTGAGGATTTTGTGAGCCTGACATATGGGAAAGCATTTTCTGAGGACTATAGTATTATATACGTATTCAGAAGTAACCTCTTTAGAGGTATGAGGTGGGAAACAATGGCTCAGTATTATAAATTATGTGGAAAAAGGAGTTCTCAGCAATGACAACTGGCTTACAAGTGAACTTTTGAAATAAAATCAACTCACATTTTGGAGACTGTTGGATCACTGTGATCGATTTCCATTACAAAAAAAATCCTTGCTGACTTTAGGAAATACCTTCCATGATCTTCTAGAGTTGATTTTACACATTTGTGCTTTGACACTGGGTCAGATATGCGGTGTACTCAGGTTTTTAGTTAATCAAACCATCACTGTTCCTAAGGCCTATGGCTGATTTCCCTTTGGCACACAATGTATACGTGTGTGTGTGTGTGTGTGTGTGTGTGCACGCATGTGTGTGAGGGGTAAAGTAAGGGGATTGACATGGGTTTTACTTAAAATCTGATATTATATGAAATTATGCATTATGAAAAAGTATTTTGAATTCTTAGAAAAGATACCTGAGGTATTGACACACACATTTATTGTTAGCCTTTATTTCTTCCTTACATCATTCTGACACTAACTGTTTAAAGTGAAAAAAGGAAATGGGCTGTGTACCCCTTAAGTAGTTTTACTAAAGGCAGTGGTGTAACTAGAACTCTCTAAAAAATTTTTTTTTAATGAAATGAAAATAAAAGACTTCCTCCACAATTGCCCTCCACAGAGCAGGGAAGTTGTGGACACATATTAACTCTAGGGTCTTGATTGCAGCATGTTAAAGTAACTTTTTGATGGCATGAGAATATGGAAAGATTATGTGATATTATTGCCATAAAACTTTGGGGTTATATGACCAAGTGTTTATGGACATTCAAGCATTCCATAGTATATCTTTAAAATTTTTTACTCCAATAAATGGGAGTATGCCTCACTCTGTGCTGAAACCACTCAGACCTTGACCAGATGGGTGCCATGTTGGTTTGCTACAGCTGCCATAACAAAATACCACAGACTGGGTAGCTTAGACAGCAGAACTTTATTTTCTCACAGTTCTGATGGCTGAAAGTCCAAGATTAAGGTGTCAGCAGCTTTGTTTTCTCCAGAGGTCTCTTTCCTTGGGTGGTAGGCAGCCACTTTCTCACACATCCCCACGTGACCTTTCTTCTATGTGCCCCCTTGTGTCTCTTTCCCTTCTTATAGGGACACCAATCCCACGGGATATGGGCCCTACACTATGTCTTTAAATGTAATCACCTCTTTAAAGGCCCTATATCAAAATACTATCACATTCTCAGATACTGGGTTTTAGAACTTGTACACATGAACTGAGGGGAGGCGGACAGAATTCAGTCCATAGCAGATGCATTATAGATTTTGCAGCTTCCAGCTTTTTACTAGTATAGCGATGATGCAATGAACATCATTGTACATAAGTTTTTATACATGTATGAGTATATCCACAGAATAAACTCCTAGAAGTATAATTGCTGAGTCAGATGAATAAAATTTCATGTTTATTGCCAAACTGTCCTCCAAAAAGTCTTGTTAAATTTAAACTTCCACCGATCATGAACGAGAATAGTTTTTCCTCCTCACTTCCAACATGTGGCATCTTATGAAACTTTTTCAACTTTGCCAATCTGTAAGGAAAAAAATGGTATCTTATTTTGTTCTGCTTTCAATTATCAGTGAGGTGTTGTACAGTATGCATTTTTTATAAGATGACTACTGTTCTTTCTTCATACATGATATTATAATTACAGTGATTAAATTCTTACATTACATATATAGTATTTGTGGGAATCAAAATTGTTAAAATGTTTTTATTCAAATCTATAATCAGGTAATTGGTTTCAATATATCTAATCCAGTTTAAAGACATATGGTCACACTTGGCCAAACAGAGCAGTGTTAAGTAAGTGCTTGCTGAATGAGATTGACCACTGATGGCCTTTGTTGTCCATCATCAGTGGCAATAAGACCAGCCCCCAATTGTAAGCACTTTGCTGAGTGGCTGTGTGTCTCTCAGTAACTTTGAATTTGAACACATTTTCCTCTACTAGGTCTTCTCCAGCTGATGTGTAGACATGACTTAGCCTGGTGATTTCAAACTGGGTTGTAAGGAAAAAGATTGTTTTTAATTTTTAAAGTTACTTGAACACATTTGGTAACTAAGCCAAGTCTAACTTTTAACCTATCACTAGGCAAAGTTTTCCTGTACTGTGGCACCTGGAGAGCCTTGAGACAGGAGTGCCTACTAGAATGAGAGGCAGTCCAGGCAGGGACAGGTTGAAATGAATAGACAAGAAGCTGGAAAAAGATGAATATCTTTGCTGTGCAACATAAAACTTTGAAAAGAAAAATCACCTGCAGGACTTTGGTATGAGTGTATTTACTGGGATGGTGTCCCATAGTGAGGGAGGAAATCATTTTCATATTTAATAGACTATCCTGGTTTCCCAAGTGACTTCTACCAGCAGCAGGAATATTTATGAACAGATACACCAGTTGGTTCTCTTTGCCACATGGAAATCTTACAGCACACATGAAGATTGGCATGCTTCAGGATTTCACCATGATTTTGGCAAAAGTGTGTACACATAAGGAGACCTTTTGTTAAACCACATGACTCTGATCTTGTTTATGAGCTCTAAAATTAAATCTACTCACATAAATACTCAGAAGGTAATTTTCACATTAGTCTCAATGGTCCACAATACCACCACAAAAGACCCAGTCACCATTCATTCTGGGACACGCTGGACTGTCAGCTTTGTGCTGCTCCGTGAGAGCTGCTTGACCTTTGGGCTCTCACACACTCAGAGAGGGAGAGCAGCAGGAAGCACTTCTGCTGGGTCTGTGGCAAAAGCATTTACTGCTGAAGAGAGGAAGTGCCCCAGTGCAAGGGGATGGACACTGGAGTCCAGAGCCTGCGGTCTCTCTGCATAAAGGGCCAAATAGTAAATATTTTATTAGACTTTGCAGGCCATTCGGTCTCTTGTCACACTACTGTATCACAAAACAGCCTTAGGCAATACATACATGAGTAAGTGTCACAGTGTTCCAATAAAACTTTATGTTCAAAACCAGGTGGCAGGCCAGATGGGCCATAGTTTACCAACCCTGCTCTGGCTTATGTTGATCTTCCCTTTATCTGGCATTTTTCTCTTTTAAACAAACACAGTAACTGTGTCAGGCCTTATTTGGCTCTTCTTTCTCTTTTCAGATTAGTGTTTTTATTTTGGGGGGGTAAATACCCAGAACTGGAATTACTGAATCATAAGGTATTTCTATTTTTTTTTTTACTAAGGTATCATTGATATATAATCAAGGTTTCACATGAGTTACATTGTGGTAACGACATTCACCCATATTATCAAGTCCCCCCCATACCCCATTGCAGTCACTGTCCATCAGTGTAGTAAGATGCCACCAAGTCACTACTTGTCTTCTCTGTGCTACACTGTCTTCCCCGTGACCTCCCCACACCATGTGTCCCAATCATAATATCCCTTAATCCCCTTCTCCCTCCCTCTCCCTCCAACCTCCCCTACCCATACCCTATGGTAACCACTAGTCCCTTCTTGGAGTCTGTGAGTCTCCCTCTGTTTTGTTCCTTCAGTTTTGCTTCATTGTTACACTCCACAAAAGAGGGAAATCATTTGATACTTGTCTTTCTCTGCCTGGCTTATTTCACTGAGCATAATACCCTCTAACTCCATCCATGTTGTTGCAAATGGTAGGATTTGTTTTCTTCTCATGGCTGAATAATATTCCATTGTGTATATGTACAACCTCTTCTTTATCCATTCAGCTACTGATGGACACTTAGGTTGCTTCCATTTCTTGGCTATTGTAAATAGTGCTGCAATAAACATAGGGGTGCATATGTCTTTTTGAAACTGGGATCCTACATTCTTAGGGTAAATTCCTAGGAGTGGGATTCCTGGGTCAAATGGTATTTCTATTTTTAGTTTTTTGAGGAACCTCGATATTGCTTTCCACAATGGTTGAACTAGCTGACATTCCCACCAGCACTGTTAGGAGGGTTCCTCTTTCTGCACACTGTTCTGAACACTTGTTGTTTCTTATCCTTTAGATATTGGCCATCCTAATTGGGTGAAGTGATATCTCATTGTGGTTTTAATTTGCATTTCCCTGATGATTAGAAATGTGGAGCATCTTTTCATGTGCCTGTTGCCATCTGAATTTCTTCTTTGGAGAAGTGTCTATTCATATCCTCCGCCCGCCCATTTTTTAATCAGGTTATTTGCTTTTTGGGTGTTGAAGCGTGTGAGCTCTTTATATATTTTGAATGTTAACCCCTTGTCAGATATGTCATTTATAGATATATACTCCTATACTGTAGGGTGTCTTTTTGTTTTACTGATGGTGTCCTTTGCTGTACAGAAGTTTTTTCGCTTGATGTAGTCCCATTTGTTCATTGTTCCTTTTCTTTCCCTTGCCCAAGAAGATGCCTTCAGGAAAAAGTCACTCATGTTTATATTCAAGAGATTTTTGCCTATGTTTTCTTTTAAGGGTTTTATGGTTTCATTACTTGCATCCATTTTGAGTTTCTTTTCGTGTATGGGGTTAGACAATGATCCCGTTTCATTCTTACATGTAGCTGTTTTGCCAACACCAGTTGTTGAAGAGGCTATCATTTCCCCATTGTATATCCATGGCTCCTTTATTGTATATTAAATGACCATATATGTTTGGGTTTATATCTTGGCTTTCTATTCTGTTCCACTGATCTATGGGTCTGTTCTTGTGCCAGTACCAAATTGTCTTGATTACTGTGGCTTTGTAGTAGAGCTTGAAGTTGGGGAGCATAATCCCCCAAGCTTTATTCTTCCTTCTCAAGATTGCTTTGTCTGTTGGGGGTCTTTTGTGGTTCCATATGAATTTTAGAACTATTTGCTCTAGTTCATTGAAGAATGCTGTTGGCATTGTAATAGGGATTGCATTGAATCCATAGATTGCTTTAGGTAGGGTGGTCATCTTGACAATATTAATTCTTTCTATCCATGAGCACAGGATGTATTTCCACCTATTGGTGTTTTAAATTTATCTCATGAGTATCTTGTAGTTTTCAGGGTATAGGTCTTTCATGTCCTGGTTATGTTTATTCCTAGGTATTTTATTCTTTTTGGTGCAGTTCTAAATGGAATTGTTTTCCTGATAATCTTTCTGCTAGTTCATCATTAGTATATAAGAATGCAACAGATTTATGTGTATTAAAATTGTGTCCTGCAACTTTGCTGACTGCAGTTATTAGTTCTTTAGGTATTTTTATGTAAAATATCATGTCACCTGCAAACAATGGCAGTTTGACTTCTTTCTTACCAATCTGAATGCCTTTTATTTCTTTGTGTTTTCTGATTGCCATGGCTAGGACCTCCAGTACTGTGTTGAATAAAAGTGGGGAGAGTGGGCATTCCTTTCTTGTTCCCAATCTTAGAGGAAAAGCTTTTATCTTTTCATTGTTAAGTATGATGTTGGCTGTGGGTTTGTCATATATGGTCTTCATTACGTTGAGGTACTTGCCCTCTGTACACACTGTTGAGAATTTTTATCATGAATGGATGTTGAATTTTGTCAAATGCTTTTTCAGTATCTATTGAGATGATCATGTGATTTTTGTCCTTCTTTTTGTTAATGTGGTGTATGACAATGGCTTTTCAAATGTTGTACTATCCTTGCATCCCTGAAATAAATCTCACTTGATCGTGATGGATGATCTTTTTGATGTATTTTTGAATTTGTTTTGCTAATATTTTGTTGAGTATTTTTGCATCTATCTTCATCAGGGATATTGGTCTGTAATTTTCTTTTTTTTGTGGTGTCTTTGCCTGGTTTTGGTATTAGAGTGTTGCTGGCCTCAAAGAATGAGTTTCAAAGTATTCACTCCTCTTCTACTGTTTTGAGAACTTTAAGGAGGATGCGTCTTCTCTAAATGTTTGATAAAATTCAGTGGTGAAGCCATCTGGTCCAGGAATTTTGTTCTTATGTAATTTTTTGATTACCAATTCAATTTCATTGCTGGTAATTGATCTGATCAGTTTTTCTGTTTCTTCCTGTGTCAGTCTTGGAAAGTTGTATTTTTCTAGAAAGTTGTCCATTTCTTCTATGTCATCCAATTTGTTAGCAAATAATTTTTCATAGTATTCTCCAATATTTCTTTGTATTTCTGTGGTGTCTGTAGTGATTTTCCTTTCCAACCTCTAATTATGTTTTTCTGCATAGACTATTTTTCTTGATAAGTCTGGCTAGGGGTTTATCTATTTTGTTTATTTTTTCAAAGAACCAGCTCCGAGTTTCATTGATTCTTTCTATTATTGTTTTATTCTTCTCAATTTTATTGATTTCTGCTCTGATCTTTATTATGTCCCTCCTTCTACTAACTTTGGGCCTCATTTGTTCTTCTTTTTCTAGTTTCATTAATTGTGAGTTTAGACTGTTCATTTGTGATTGTTGTTCTTTCTTGAGTTAAACCTGTATTGCTATATACTTTCCTCCTAGAACTGCCTTCACTGTATCCCACAAGTTTTGGACCGTTTAGTTGCTGTTTTAATTTGTCTCCATATATTGCTTGATCTCTGTTTTAATTTGACATTGATCCATTGATTATTTAAGAGCGTGTTGTTAAGCCTCCATGTGTTTGTGGGCCTTTTTGTTTTCTTTGCATAATTTATTTCTATTTTCATACCTTTGTGGTCTGAGAAGCTGGTTGGTACAATTTCAATATTTCTAAATTTGCTGAGGCTATTTTTGTGGCCTAGTATGTGATCTATTCTGCAAAATGTTCCATGTGCACTTGAGAAGAATGTGTATCCTGCTGCTTTTGGGAGTGTTCTGTAGATATCTGTTAGGTCCATCTGCTCTAATGTGTTGTTCAGTGCCTCTGTCTCCTTACTTATTTTCTGTCTGGTTCATCTGTCCTTTGGAGTGGGAGGTGTGCTCAAGTCTCCTAAAATGAATGCATTGCATTCTATTTCCTCCTTTAAGTCTGCTAGTATTTGGTTCACATATGTAGGTGCTCCTGTGTTGGGTGCATATATATTTATAATGGTTATATGCTCTTGTTGGTCTGACCCCTTTATCATTATGGAATGTCCTTCTTTGTCTCTTGTTAGTTTCTTTGTTTTGAAGCCTATTTTGTCTGATACAAGTACTGCAACTCCTGCTTTTTTCTCCCTATTAGATGCATGAAATATCTTTTTCCATCCCTTCACTTTCAGTCTGCATATGTCTTTTGGTCTGAAGTGAGTCTCTTGTAGGCAGCATATAGACGGATCTTATTTTTTTTTAATCCATTCAGTGACTCTATGTCTTTTGATTGATGCATTCAGTCCATTTACATTTATTGATAGTTATGTGCTTTTTGCCATTGCAGGCTTTAGATCTGTGGTTACCAAAGGTTCAAGGGCAGCTTCTTTACTGTCTAGCAGTCTAACTTAACTCATTTATTATGATATTTCAAACACAATCTAAAGGTTCTTTTTTTTCTCTTTTCTTTTCCTTCCTCCTCTACTCTTTATATCTTAGGTGTGTATCCCTTGACTGACTTTGTAGGTAGTTGATTTAACTTTCCATTTGCTTAGTAATTAATTAGTCTCCTTCCTTTACTGTGGTTTATTTTCTCTGGTGACATCTATTTAGCCTTAGGAGAAATTCCATCTAGAGCAGTCCCTTTAAGATATCCTGTAGAGGTGGTTTGTGGGAGGCAAATTCCCTCAGCTTCTGCTTATCTGGAAATTGTTTAATCACTGCTTCTAATTTAAATAATAATCTTGCTGGGTATAGTATTCTTGGTTGGAGACCCTCTGTTTCATTGCATTAAATATATCACGCCACTCCCTTCTGAGCTGTAAGGTTTCTGTTGAGAAGTCTGATGATAGCTTGATGGGTTTTCTTTGTAGGTGATCTTTTTTCTCTCTCTGGCTGCTTTTAATACCCTGTCCTTGTCTTTGATCTTTGCCATTTTAAATTTTATATGTCTTGGTGTTGTCCTCCTTGGGTTCCTTGTGTTGGGGGATCTGTGGGCTTCCATGGTCTGAGAGACTATCCTTCCCCAGCTTGGGGAAGTTTTTAGCCATTATTTCTTCAAAGACACTTTCTATCCCTTTTTCTCTCTTCTTCTTCTTCTGGTACCCCTATTATGCAAATCTTGTTCCGTTTAGATTGGTCACACAGTTCTCTTAATAGTCTTTCATTCCTAGAGATCCTTTTATCTCTCTCTGCCTCAGCTTCTCTGTGTTCCTGTTCTCTAATTTCTATTCCATTAAAAATCTCTTGCACCTCATCCAGTCTGCTCTTAAGTCCTTCCATTGATTGTTTCATTTCTGTTATCTCCCTCCAGACTTCATCTAGATTTTGCATCCAATATCTTGAGATTTTTTTTTCTTTATATTGTTTTTTGGTGACCTGAGATTTCATTACCACTGATAATAATTCTATAATACTTGAAAGAAATCAACTGTATCTTGGAGAACTCCTGGAGTCTCTACTTCCACACTTGAATACAAATAATATTAAATATTAAAAACTGTTCCATGGTTTTCTGGTTCCAGGACAGGATGCATAAATGTACTTCTCTCATTCCTCCTGCTAAGTGCAAGCAAAACACCTGACATCACACATAAGACACATATAAGAAGACTGAATGTTTTTCAAGTACAGAAAGAAAAGAACTTGATATCCAATAAAAATAGCTTTCAAGAATGAAGGCACAATCAGAAATTCTCAGATAAAAGAACAGTAAGAGAATTTGTTGCCAGCAGGCCTGCATTAAAAGATTAGCTAAAAGAGGATCTTGAATCAGAAAGGAAATGATAAAAGAAGGAATACTGGGACATCAGGAAAGAAGAAACAACAAAAAGAATAAAAATTTTGGTAAATACAATACACATTTCTCCACCTCTTGAGTTTTCTAAATTGTGTTTGATGGCTGAAGCAAAAGTAAGTCTATTATTTGATGTGGTTTTTAATGTTTGTAAAGAAAGTAAGCCAATCACATTATAAATGGGGGAAGTAGAGGGACTTAAAAGGAGGTAAGGTTTCTATACTTTATTCAAACTGGTAAATTTCAACACCAGTAGACTCTGACAAGCTTTGTGCAGCATATGTAATATAATGTGTAGAGAAACCACTAAGAAAGCTATACAAAGTCATACACTCAAAACACCATAGATGAATGAAAATGAAATTCTTAAAAATCATTAGGGAAACCTAGGAAAGGGGTACACCGGACCTCTCTGTACTACTTTTTGCAGCTTCCTGTGATTCTGTAGTTACCTCAAAAACAAAAACAAACAAACAAAACCCTGCCAACATTCAAATCCAGGCTCTATCACTCCCTGTGTGAATTTGGTATCATTTCCAGACAAAGAGACAAAACCAATCTCTTTCTGGTTTTGTCATCCATAAAATGAAATAACATCTACTATGTTATGGTAAGAAATAACTGAAATAATGCACTCAAAGAAGAATTGTTCTATGAGTACTTAGTGACTGCTCACATATTCTGGTTTTCCTGTGTTGCAGAGCTGGGCAAAATCAAGTCATCTTTTATCTTTGATTTAATCATTTACATGATCTAGTTCATATCCACAATACACAGCTATTACCTGGGAGCCTACATAGCTAATAAAATATTAAATCATCTCTCTAACACATCCAAGAAAACTTTAGCCTGAATGATGAACACAAAATGACTCGACACTGAGCATATCAAGTGCAGGCATGGGCAGCTCTATAATCTGATTTTAGTCACACCTAACCCTGAGAATCAAAATATGCCTCCCAAAGCACAGGATGTTTGCCCCATTATATTCACTGGACAAAAACAAACATAAATCACATCAAAGTTTAATAAATCAAAAGCTTCCTAGGAAAATTGACACATGTATAGCCCAATTCACCTAGAGAAATAAAGCAAATACATATGGAGATATAATATATGAAGAGGGTATCATTTGAAATTAGTCAGGAAATGATGGGCTATTCAATAGATTGTGTTATAACAACTGGATAGCCACCTGGTGAAAAAAGTGGTTATGCCCACACTCTACATCAGGATAAATTCAAAATGCATCAAAGAATCAGATGTGATAAACTGCAATAAAAGTATTAGAAGAAAATAGAAATTTCTTTCATAACTGTGAAGTAAGGAAGACTTTTGTAACCATGATACAAAGTGAAGAAGCCATAGAAAAAACAATATACAAAACTAACTATATAAAAAACAAGAAGTTCTACATGGAAAAAAAAACACCAAAACAAACACATACACACACAAAACAATAAGTGGAAAAAAAAAGCATTTGCAGAAAACAGTAAGAAAAAAATTAATACCCAATTTAAAATGTATATGGTTATTCTTGGTAGCATTGTTTATAACAGCAAGAGAGTAAAAACAATCAAAATGCCCATCATTTGGAGGGTAATGATGAATATTATGGTTCAATATATTTTACATGGTGTAGACTATTACACAGTTGTAAAAAAAATTGAAAGAGCTCTTTGAGTAAATAATATAGAAAGATCTCTAGGTATGTTATTAGTTTTTTTAAAAATCAGAGTGAAAACAGAGTATACCATTTGAGTAAAAGGGGTAAAATAAGAAAATATATTTGATTTTCTTACATATGCACAAAGAAAATCTGGAATATTTCATAACAAACTACTTATACCACTCTCCAGAGGGTAGACAGGTAGATGGAAATGAGTGGATAATGAAAGATTTCCATTTTATTCCTATTTTCTTTAAACTTTCAAAAATGTATCTGTTAAAAAGCTTGGATTAAAAACAACTTTTAAGCAGGTTACGAAAAATATTTTTATTCATTTTAACCTCTATTAAAAGTTATCCCAAGCAATCTTTCTTTAGACTGAAAACATTCTGGTAAACACTGTCTAATCAGAGACTGGGAGTTTTAAGATGCTACAAAAAGCACCTGAGACAAATACTAAAAGATGACTTCTCATTCAACAGCTCAAGAAATTAGTTAAAATTTACTTTACAACAGAAACAACGATCAGATAGTTCAGCAATTTTAGACGCATTACCAACAGCATCTTATGACATTCTGAGCTCTAAAAATGCCACATTGTTTTGAAGGGGCATAAAATATAAGAAAAAGACAACAATAAAAGTGGGCAAGGGCAGGAGAAAGTGGCTTTTACAGTAGGAAGTACCTAAGATCTAGAGAAATATCCCAACAGCTTGTTGTCTGTGTGTACATGTACTCTGTGTGCATGTTTATTAGCTTATTTATTTACTTATTTGTTCATTTATTTATTTTATTCATTCATTCTTTCATTCCAGGCTGGCAACTAGCCCTTTCATTTCAAACAAATTTAAAATTAGATGGGAATTATGTTCTTAAAACCTGCAGATCTAAAGAAATGAAAACCAGTTGAAAGAAAGTCTTTTATGGAACATTGACCTGTATGGTAGGATGGGAGACAGCGCATTTTCAGTATTGGTAAGTGATCATGGAAAGCAAAATGATCATCCCTAAGACACACGTGTTAAAACTACTCCAATTACAAATATGCACTTTCATAGCCTCTAGTCATTTATGAGCGCTTGTTATTTACATCTTTTTTTTACTATTCTTTTTTCTTTTTTTTTAATTTTTATATTTTCTTTATTTTTCTCTTTCTGGTTATCTTTATTGAGATAAAATCAAACTGTTGAGGTAATAATTTACTGCAAGCTTTGTTATTTACATCTTAACTATGAAAATAGCATACAATTTTTCTAAAATGTCTGCTCCTTAGGAGAAGAAAGAGAAGGAAATATTACAATGAGTAATATCTGCTTTAGATTGAAATCTGACAATATAAAGGTGGAGTTTAAGTTTTCATTATGAGAGGCATAAATTTAAATGTATGGTCAACTGTAACCCAGTGTGCCTAGTAAAGAATGTTTGCGTTAATCGTTTGTCTTTTATATTCCACAATCCAAGCTGGAGTTGAGAGTTCCTCCTCCAAGCCCACAAAGCATTCTGTGTATTCTGTACCTTATCCTGCTGATGTAGAATTCCTTGATGACTCAGTGTCACTTTCTGACTGGGTGTCCGGAGGGAAGGACCTGTGTCTTTTATTCACCAGAGTAGTCACAGAACCTTATAGAGTGCTTAGCTGAATAGTGCTTAATAAAGATGGCTTATTAAGTTAAATATCAAAAAACGGAGGTGTAGCACACATTTCATATGACATTTTAAATATCCAGCTTTGACATTTATGCCAAAGTTATTTCGTTTTCACATATGCCATTGGTTTTAAAAAGTGATGACAAATTTACAAGACTGAATAAGCATAGGATAACCTGAACCTTATGAGTTTCACAATAGAACTCTCCAAGGCTAATTTTCTTTCTGTTTATACAATTTAAAAGTAGCCATAATAGTTTAGTCTCTTACAGCATCTTTTTTTTTCATGTAAATTTACGGAAAGTATTCCAGATATTTTGGCTCCTTGGACAATTATATTTATTCTTTATAGTTCAAATATTTGATGGCTCCCTTAGATGTTGAAAATCCAAATTTTCTATGTTCAGTAGGTGTTAAATACACGGCAGGCTTTCCTGGGATCCTACTGCATCGGCCCTGCTTTTTGTGGCCAAGAGGTGGCAGCACATTCCAGGGAAATGGTCTCGAGAATTCTGTGACTTCATTCTGTATAGTCAGAACTGCCAATGAATTACTGGACTGTGGAATACAGGGTGAACAAAAATCTATGTACTCTGTTGGTTCCAGTCAAAGTGTATTTCCAAAGCATTAGAGGTCATTGTATAGTTTCAACCATTTGGAAACCATTGTCACCCCTTTTGTTAATTATTACCTGTTTGTTAATTTGCAGCAGGTGTAACACAACACAAACCAGGAAGGTTTCTGCCAGGACAGTGAGGAGAGAAGACAGAAGTAAAGGAACAAGGGGAGCTTCAGAAAATAGGAGATTGAAATATGCTTAAGGACTCTGGAGCACCTCTCATGTGCACATTTGATGACATTTCAGTCTAATAAATATGATTAATGTGTAATATATTTTTACCATTTATAATATTACTCCTTTACATATATTATTACATAGATACTAAAACAACAATAATACAAAGTACTACAAAAACTAAAAAGGATTTTAAGGTCAATTACTCATTCTTTGTAAAAAGTATGCACTTCAGTAAAAATAAAATTTATCTCATTGTGTAGGTACTCTTGTTAAGACTGATATTTAACACCTTCATGAATTTTATTATACCTATAGGATGTTACTACCATGTGATCCTTTTACAGACTAATATAATTATGGTAAAATGTTGGGCAAGTTAGATTAAAAAAAAGATAATTACTTATCAGTTTACTTTGTGTGGTTTGGTTAGATTCAAGCATTAGCAGAATGCAGTCACTTGTGTGTTTTCTTCCATGTTGTCATGTTAACCCCCATACATAATTAATATTCTCCTTGATTTTAGTTTTAAGATATCCTGATATGTTCTCCATGTAAAGGGGTATTGTGTATCCAGATTCCATGCAGTTGCCTAGGAGACTGAGAAATCTATTGCTATTTAAACACAAAACTAAACTGATAACACTTGTTTAACTGCAAACAGTTTGAGACTTATTTTAAATTATATGAGTACCCAATAAGCTTAGTAATGTGCCAAGTGTGTCAGGTTATGACCCTGAATTTCAATTGAAATCGGGAGATTTTGTAGCATATCATCTTCTCATTGGCTATGCTTCCGCAGTCCTGTGGGAACATCACAATGGACATCATTCCAGTTCTACTACCCATTCTTGGAGTCTGTGAGTGCGGGTCGCACTCTGGGGGTGAGGGTCTTAGTCAGGGTGTTAGGATGGCAGTCTGGGGGTGAGGGTCGCACACTGGTACCTAAGGTCGCAGCGTGGGGGTTGCCATGGCACTCTGGGGCGTTAGGTTAAAGTGTTTAGGGGATTAAAGTCGCAGTCTGGGACCCTGTCTCCTTAACTGCGGGGCGCTGGGAGTCCCCTGGGCCCGAGCGGCCTGACGCTGGGCTCGCCTACGGCTGTACAATGAGCACAGCTCGGCTCCCGCGTACGCTGCGCGCTCTCTTGCCGCGTGGGGAGGAGACGCGTGCGTGGGTGCTGCTTTTGCTCAGCCCGTCGGTCACGCTTGTGCTCCTGTCCGGGATACGGTTAACGCGCGGGATTACGGGAAAGCCTGAGCCCTTTCTGGAAAACTGGAGGAGCCGTGACTCGGAGGTAACGCGACACCAAGCAGAGAGGGGGCGGCGGGAGACAACAAGAGCTCGCTCCACGGGGCCTCAGGAGCTACTGCGCCGCTCACGCCCGCGCCCCGCAAACCCCAAACCGGCCCGGAAGGCGCGCGGCTCGCAGCCCCGGGGAAGGCCGGGCGAGTAGGATGGTCGGCGCTGATTGGCACCGGCGATTGGGGTGGGCGCGCGGACGTACGGCAGGGCCGCGAGCGGAAGTCCGCGGGCGTGTGCTTCCGGTCTTTGTAGCGGGCCGCTCAGGGTCGGTGGCTGGCTGCTTTGCTGCCGTGGTGAGGGCCGCGGGCTGCGGGACGGAGGGAGGGAGGGAGGCGTGGGGTGGGCTCCTCGGGTGGCGGCCTCCTGCCCGGCGGTGCGGCCTAGGTGCCCAGGCGCCCACGTTAACCGGCGTGGGGTCAAGTCGCGCCGTGCTGCTCAGAGCGAGGGCACATCCTCCCTAAAGTCTGGTGGTGCTGGTCTTCACCACAGATGTAACGCGTAGTTAACTTCTTGCAACGTGTCAGTTTAAGAGATGTTTGCTTCCGTGTCTTGAGAGCCGGCGCTGATTCGTCTGCCACCTGTGTCTGGTACGCGACCAGCGGGCACTTCGGCGGCTCTCAGCAATCTGAGCGACTCCTCGGCTGATCGCGTGCCTCCTAACCCCTGGCCCAGTGCCGCACGTTTGCCAAAGACTCGCAGAGCATCAGATGTGAGCAAATGGCAGATGCCAAAATGTTTTCATTGTACTCGACTTGGGTTTTATACGAGTTTTTAAAAATGTTAACACTTTAGCAACATCATGGTTGGAGCTAGAGGGTATTATGATCAGTGAAAATTAGTCAGAGAAAGACAAATACCAAATGATTTCCCCCATTTGTGGAGTATAACTGAAAGGGTTCTTTTAGGTACCCGGCTCACTTGCTTGCAATGAAGGACACGAGAACTCCGTCAGCGTGGTTTTATTCCCTGTAAGATAAACAGGCAGAGTGGCTGTCTCGAAAGAGAGAGAGCAGCAGCTTGTGGGTGAGGAGGCGCGTTTTTAAGGAGTAGGGTGTGTTTTACTATGGGGATGTTGGTGATTGGGTCTTAAGGGGTGGGGTGAAATGTTTAGAGATAAGGTGAGGCAAGTCCAGACATGATTTTCACCGGCCCGTGTGCTTGGGACTTTGGGGTAAATGGAGGATAAAGTCTTACATTCCTCCCTTTTTTGTTTTATAAATTGCAGAGGACTTGGGGAAGGGGTGAAAGTCAGTCTTCAGTAACTGCTTCCTGCTGATTAGGGGCGATTAAGTTCATTTTTGTATTGATGGGGGTGGTCCTTGGATGAGCCCTTGGTCTGAAGTGGCAGTGGCATGTTCCAGGACTCCGGCTTCTGTCAGCACTGTGTTTTCCGCTGGCAGGATCTTTCTTCCGTTGGAAGGCGGTGGTACTCCTGCATGGTTAACTGATTGATTGTTTGGTTAGTGATTTTTGAAGTTTGAGTTTGAGTGAGGTTTTTTACAAGATTAATTAGGCAGGGAGCGAGTAGAAGGCAGACAATGATAAGAGGCATGAGGAGAGGAAGTAGGATGTCTCTCAGAGTTAAAGAGAAGGGCCACCAGTAAGGGTTTTTCTCTTTTTCCGGAAGCCCTCACCCTATTCTGTCTAAGCTCATGGTCCCTGTCTCATTGCCCCCTCTACAGATAGACTCTAGCTGCTGCTAGGGAAAGGGGGCGATGACTGCTCTGGCTGCTTCATGCTGAGAGGGGGCACAGTAAGGGGTGCAGCTAGGTCTCCATGAATGGTTGGTCAGGAGGGCGTCGGAAGATGGGAGTTTCCATCCTGGGTTCTATTGCTATCACTATTTGCAGCTTCATGGCCTCTAGGCGAGACAGAACAAATCACGCCACTAGGTTAAGCAGCAACATCTGGAGTTGGATTTTCTATTCTGGAAGAACAGACTTGACAAGGAGATTGACAAATGCATGGCTGAATATGAGGATTAGAAATAGTAAAACTCTAATTGAGAATCATGGCTAGATATCTTGGGGAAACTAGAATTCTGGATCTAGTCTATGTCCCAATGGCTAGTATTAGGACTCAGAATAGATAAGGTTGCATTATTGAAACAATACTTTTCTCTAAAATCACCCTCATTTTTGTTAGAAGTAACCAGATTAAGAAAATAGTTAACACTTGGCTTGATTATTTGCATAAGTGCAGCAAGAAGAGCAAGTGATTACATAGGCTCTTTTAAATGCGCTTTGCTGGAACTTTTATAAGGAACTTCAGGTAGGACTTTTCAAGGCCAGAAAGCCAAGCCAGACTTGCCATCAGGTTCTGCCTGCAGTACCTGTAGATTTGGGTGAATTTCCTCTCTTCTTGAGGTCCCCAAGACATTCTGAGGTTCCTGCACCTGCCAGGAAGTGACCATCTTTACTCACCTGGTAAGGCTGCTGGGAATCCTGTAAGCAAGGTACCAGGCCAGCTCCTCCAAGGGGCTCTGTTGGTTTTATGAAGTCAACCTCAGTTCCTTAAAGCTGTCTGTTAATATGAGTTTACCCACGTGTCTCTCAGGACTAACATTCCAGTCAAAGCCTTGGTAATAAAACCACTGTATTTAATCGGTCCTCTTAGAAGGAAAGCAGATTCTTATTGAACATATGCAAATAAACATACTGCCATGAAATATAAAAATAGTCACTGAGAGTTTTTAAATTCTGGAGGGATCAGGTAGAGAAAAAGATA
This sequence comes from Smutsia gigantea, assembly GCA_032199065.1. NCBI lineage: Eukaryota > Metazoa > Chordata > Mammalia > Pholidota > Manidae > Smutsia > Smutsia gigantea. Next base: position 25,549 of record JAVSCE010005958.1, on the reverse strand, counting down.
AATGTTTCAATTCTGCTTACAAAGGTATTTTCACTTACTAAACTTGTCAGCGTAAGAGAAAAAGATTAAAACACTATCAGCAACATTAGAAACAAAAAAGCACAAAACTATCTTTCTTAGTTTACTTAATCCTATGTAGTACCTGTTCTGTTGAAATCTAGTTCTTTACTAGTTTAGGAGTAATAAAACTGACTATAAATGACAAAAGATTTGTAAATGAGAGTGGCTAAAGATCTGATGAGAGCTTACTATAAGACAGTTGACATAAGGAAATTTGGATATTTTTGCAACACAAAACAATAACAAAGTTTGGCATTATTCCCTTTGTCAGTGTTTTCCAGGTAATTATTTATCAGATAAATGAGCCAAATTAGCCAAATACTTTCTCTAATGAGGAGAAAAAATTCCTCTGACATGTTCCAGGGGCTCTCTGGAAAATATCAGAGTTAACTGAGGTAAAAGCACTCTTTTGAATTTGATTTTGGAAAGTTGTCAAAAGAAAGTTTTTAAGGCATTTGTCTAAATAGAATTATAGGTTATTAATACTTATTATTTAACTAGAATGACAATAAAAAGGCTTAAATGCAAATACAGGTTACTCAGTTGTTAACAGCACTTAGCTTACAGTCCTTTTAATATTAAGATTTAATTTTCTTAAATACCCAGAAGACAATTAGAAAACCTTTTGCAATCTTACAATATTAAGAGCAGATGAACAGTTTAAGAAAACTTTGTCTTTTTAACTGAGAACAAAATTCTAATTTTGCTGTGTACTTGATATCGAGACTCGTTTGCTTTAATTTCACATAGCACAACTATTATCATCAATTCTTCCACAGTTTCTACAATTTCTCTTTTACATTCAAAGTTCTCTCTCTTTAAATAAACAGCTGTACCTTAGAAAAGTTAACCTTTTTTTACTCTAAGTAAAATGAATTTCCATTCTTTATACTTTCTCTTATTAAAACACGCATTCTTTAGCATACAGAAATGTTTTCCTTATTATATTAAGTAGTTTTAATTATAATTTTAAAACATTAGGTACCTTAACTTTCAGTGAACACTGAAAAATAGGCTATTGTAAACTGTAACACCAGCATTCCTCAGATTGATACATTTATGAACACTTTTTATCATTTCTGGAAATGTGCCTTACACCACAATTTTTTACTGAGCATAAAACATCTTCATATAACTCAGCAAAACTCTAACAATTTTGGTTACCACAAAAATTCTTAGGCTGTTTGCAGATATACACAGTTATACATTAATATACTATTATTATTATTATTAAGATATTGATTTGTTACACTTGTTTACATACTCTTTAGCAATTATGCTAGATTACTTATAAAAAATTCTACTAAACATCAAAGTCAAGCGTTTCTTTAAGCATCTTCTTGAAATATTTAACAGATAACATCAACTTAAACAATTTTAAGTAAACTTAGGCAGCTGATAATTATAAGGACATGTCCGTTTCAGTTAAACTTAAATTAGCATTAATGCTTAATATTTTTGTTAGAATTTTCTGGAAGTTTTAGAATGCCCAGTTTTCGCAAGCGCTTGTCTTTAAATCATTTTTTATTAATACCATCCGGAGGTAGAAAAATATTTTCCATTTACACGCTTAGACACACATACAGAGACGTAATGACTACAGTTAGCACTAATTTTCATAAAAGAACATATACACAGACAAACTGATACAAAGATTTGAGTTACTGATATCCAATTGCTTTCTTTTAGCTTATTTGACTAAAAGTATTTCAGTTTCCAAGAATACACTCTAAGGGCAAGCTGTTTACATAACTGGGTTAAGGTTTAGATGGCCCCAGGCTAACAGGGCCCATGAAGGCTCTGAACTGATGGGGACTGTGTGTGTCCCAGGTGGCTGGAAATGAAATGCAAGTAGAATTTTAACACCAGTCATTTAAAGCTAGGCTGTATTGCAGAAGATAAATTTCTTCTATTTCAGAGAGTCTAGTTTAAAAACTTCTCAATTTATGAGGATAATGATGAACCCAAAAGTAGAATAGATTTTTACCGATAGAAAACTAGTTCCATACTGTAGTAGTCTACAGGACTTTTGACTATTTTCCTTCCTTGCATTAAAATAAATTTAGCTTCATAACTTTATTATACTGTATACTTTTTCAGGGACTAAGCCTCTCTAATCAGAGACTTTCTGTTGAGACCAGGCTTGTGTGAAGAAGATAAGACACTGTTTTGGGGTTTAGGGATCCAATTGCTTTCAGTTCCTCAGAATGCATGCCAGTGCTAAGTGGTGTCTGAACACCCAGAATTAACTTAACACAAGGAACTCCCCCCCACTCCAATCTCTCTCTGGGATACTGGCATCTTGGGCTAGGAGCATATCAAAAGGCGGCCTGCCCAGCCCCCAAGGTGGGCTGAGGTATTGTCTGTTTGCTAAAGAGTAAGTTAAGAATCCTGCTTTCCAAACTTCCTGTGTGTTAAAATGCAATCTTATCTTTAAGGGGAAATCTTTCCTGCCTTTTACTATGTTGTTTACAGCTAGGCCTACCTGCTATATTATTGTCCAGGTTATATATTACTTGATTAGGGGCTGGAGGAGGAAAAGCAGCATCTGGGTAAAGTTAAAGATAAACTGGGTGTTTTAGCAGGCTAAAGTAAATTTTACAATAGCCTCATTTAATTGACACAATGAAGACATGGGCTATGTTGAGGTATTTTCTCATCTGGGGGATGTTCAAACATTCCAGGCCACGTTATTCCTGGCTTTTTAGTTTTAACTAATTTTCACTGAAGAATGCTTATATTCCTAGTTTGATATTTTACTTTAGAGAATTAATGTGACTCTGACTTTGCTTAATTGTTTAACACAGAGTTTTGGTAAGGGGTTTCTGGATTTAGATTGGTATACTGTAAGAGGGCCTGCGTGAGCCTGTCTAGGAAGGCTGAAGGGTTATGGAGGCTGTGGAATGAGAAGAAGGGAGGGGCAGAGGGGCGGAGGCAGGTAAAGTAGGACATGGAAGAGGGGGATATAGGTTGTGGGTGGCGGGAGTAAGGCTGGAAATAGAGGAGTTAGATAAGCAGTAAGACTGGAGGCAGGTGGTTGCATCCCTGTGGTAGGAACAGAGGCAGGTGGGGGAGGGGAATTGAGTGAACTTTGGGCTGCTGAGCGATAAGGGGGAGTTTATCTGCAGTATCTGGGTCTAGGGAGGAAAAGGGAGTGCTTGGAGAGCTTGAAAGGACAGCAAGGACATGTTTGGGGTGACAAGAGCTACATAGAAATGGCTTGTTTTGAAGATAGAAGAAAGCTTAAGCATAGGGAATTCTGTCTTTATCTTACAGGGAATTTTTCTCCATCTGCCTGAATGCTCACAGAAGTTGTGAAGGTTCTGAAGGACTTTAGGGTTTAAGGACCCATATTGAGCCCAAATTGTTTTATTGTCTGAAGGATATTGGGGCCAGATCTGGTTGCAGAGCCGAATTAACTAGGAGGGCTTTAGATCTGGATGTAAATGAAGAGTTTTGAAATTGTCTAGGAGGCAACTGAGCAGGGAATAGGCAGGGATGGAGGGGGACGCTCCCATTGTGACTCTTTCGTGGAGTTGCTGCAGCACACCCCAGGCGTCCCTAGGGAGCTCAGAACTCCAAAGAGTAGCCCAACTCCAAGTGAAGGGTCGTCACCTCTGGCACTAGAGGGGCACGCTTGCCCTGAGCAAGCAGCAGGTACCTAGTGCTAGGACTTTTTGGCTGTGAGCCAACGGAACAGAAGAGTCATAATGGGGCAGTCTCTCACCTGCTGAGGGCCTAGTAGGGGTGCAAGAGGGACGGGAGAAGCTAGTGGACTGGGGGCATCACTGACCCGCTGCGGGTCTAGGGGGCAGTCTCTCACCTGCTGGGGACGAGAGAAACTGGACAGGCTGGGGGCAGGCTCTTGCCTGCTGGGGACGAGAAAAACTGGACTGGAAGTGAGTCGGGCACAGCCGTAGCCAGTGAAGGCCACGACTGGCGGCGGTCCCCCACCTGCCGTGAGGCCACGAGGGTGCCGGACCCTCAACGGTCAGCCCTCAGGCGCTCACAGAGGCGTTTTAGTCACTTGATGGGGGAGGGTGACTCACCGCTCCTTTGGCGTGGGTGGTGGATGCTGGAGAGGCGTTCAGGGAGATGGAGGGCCCTGAGGAGCCCCCGTGTCCAGAGGGGCCGGGCACTATTGGATTCCGGTGCCACTCAAATTCCTAGGGAAGAGTAGGCGACCGTGAGATCTAAACCAGGCAGAAACACCAATGAAAGGGTTCTTTTAGCTGCCAGGCTCACTCGCTTGCAAAGAAGGACATGAGAACTCCGTCAGCGTGGTTTTTTTTTTTTATTATTAAAATTTTTTTAATAATTTATTTATTTTTCATACTAGGCCACAAAAAGAGCCTCAGTAAAATTTTTTTAATATAATTTATTTTGGTATCATTAATCTACAATTGCATGTGCAATATTATGGTTATTAAACTACCCCTTCATCAGTTCCCCCGCACCAACCCCATTACAGTCGCTGTCCATCAGCGTAGTGAGATGCTATAGAATCACTACGTGTCTTCTCTGAGTTGTACAGCCCTCCCCGTGCCCCCCTAACATTACGTCTGCTAATCATAATGCCCCTTTTTCCCCCTTGTCCCTCCCTTCCCACCCATCCTCCCCAGTCCCTTTCCCTTTGGTAACTATTAGTCCGTTCTTGGGTTCTGTTAGTCTGCTGCTGTTTGGTTCCTTCAGTTTTTTCTTTGTTCTTATACTCCACATATGAGTGAAATCATTTGATACTTGTCTTTTTCGGCTTGGCTTATTTCACTGAGCATAAGACCCTCTAACTGCATCCATGTTGTTGCAAATGGTAGGATTTGCTTTCTTCCTATGGCTGAATAATATTCCATTGTGTATATGTACCACATCTTCTTTATCCATTCATCTACTGCTGGACACTTAGGTTGCTTCCATTTCTTGGCTATTGTAAATAGTCCTGTGATAAACATAGGGGTGCATCTGTCTTTTTCAAATTGGGCTGCTGCATTCTTAGGGTAAATTCCTAGGAGTGGGATTCCTGGGTCAAATGGTATTTCTATTTTGAGTTTTTTGAGGAACCTCCGTACTGCTTTCCACAATGGTTGAACTAATTTGCATTCCCACCATCAGTGTAGGAGGGTTCCCTTTTCTCCACATCCTCGCCAGCATTTGTTGTTTGTGTTTTGGATGTTGGCCATCCTCACTGGTGTGAGATAATACCTCATTGCGGTTTTAATCTGCATTTCTCTAATGATTAGCGATGTGGAGCATCTTTTCATGTGCCTGTTAGCCATCTGGATTTCTTCTTTGGAGAAGTGTCTATTCATGTCCTCTACTCATTTCTTAATTGGATTATTTGCTTTTTGTTTGTTGAGGTGCGTGAGTTCTTTATATATTTTGGATGTCACCCCCTTATGGGATATGTCATTTATGAATATATTCTCCCATACTGTAGGATGTCTTTTTGTTCTACTGATGGTGTCCTTTGCTGTACAGAAGCTTTTCAGCTTGATATAGTCCCACTTGTTCATTTTTGCTTTTGTTTCCCTTGCCTGGGGAGATATGTTCATGAAGAAGTCGTTCGTGTTTATGTCCAAGAGATTTTTGCCTATGTTTTTGTCTAAGAGTTTTATGGTTTCATGACTTACATTCAGGTCTATGATTCATTTTTAGTTTACTTTTGTGTATGGGGTTAGACAGTAGTCCAGTTTCATTCGCTTACATGTAGCTGTCCAGTTTTGCCAACACCAGCTGTTGAAGAGGCTGTCATCTCCCCATTGTATATCCAGGGCTCCTTTATCAAATATTAGTTGACTGTATATGTTTGGGTTAATGTTTGGACTTTCTATTCTGTTCCACTGGTCTGTGGGTCTGTTTTTGTGCCAATACCAAATTGTCTTGATTACTGTAGCTTTGTAGTAGAGCTTGAAGTCAGGGAGCGTAATTCCCCCCGTTTTATTCCTCCTTCTCAGGATTGATTTGGCTATTCAGGGTCTTTTGTGGTTCCATATGAATTTTAGAATTATTTGTTCCAGTTCATTGAAGAAAGCTGTTGGTATTTTGATAGGGATTGTGTTGAATCTGTAGATTGCTTTAGGTAGTATAGCCATTTTGATAATATTTATTCTACCTAGCCAAGAGCATGGGATGAATTTCCATTTGTTAGTGTCCTCTTTAATTTCTCTTAGGAGTGTCTTGTAGTTTTCAGAGTACAGGTCTTTCATTTCCTTCCTTAGGTTTATTCCTAGGTATTTTATTCTTTTTGATGCAATTGTGAATGGAATTGTTTTTCTGATTTCTCCTGTTAGTTCATCATTAGTGTATAGGAAAGCAACAGATTTCTGTGTGTTAATTTTGTATCCTGCAACTTTGCTGAATTCAGATATTAGTTCTAGTAGTTTTGGAATGGAATCTTTAGGGTTTTTTATGTACAGTATCATGTCATCTGCAAATAGTGACAATTTGACTTCTTCTTTACCAATCTGGATGCCTTGTATGTCTTTGTTTTGTCTGATTGCTGTGGCTAGGACCTCCAGTACTATGTTGAATAACAGCGGAGAGAGTGGGCATCCCTGTCTTGTTCCCGATCTTAGATGAAAAGCTTTCAGCGTCTCGCCGTTAAGTATGATGTTAGCTGTGGGTTTGTCATATATAGCCTTTATGATGTTGAGGTACTTGCCTTCTATACCCATTTTGTTGAGAGTTTTAATCAGGAATGGATGCTGAATTTTGTCAAATGCTTTTTCAGCATCTATGGAGATGATCATGTGGTTTTTGTTCTTCTTTTTGTTGATGTGGTGGATGATGTTGATGGATTTTCGAATGTTGTACCATCCTTGCATCCCTGGGATGAATCCCACTTGATCATGGTGTATGATCCTCTTGATGTATTTTTGAATTCGGTTTGCTAATATTTTGTTGAGTATTTTTGCATCTACGTTCATCAGGGATATTGGTCTGTAATTTTCTTTTTTGGTGAGGTCTTTGCCCGGTTTTGGTATTAGAGTGATGCTGGCTTCATAGAATGAGTTTGGAAGTATTCCCTCCTCTTCTATTTTTTGGGAAACTTTAAGGAGAATGGGTGTTATTTCTTCTCTATATGTCTGGTAGAATTCAGAGGTGAATCCATCAGGCCCAGGGGTTTTGTTCTTGGGTAGTTTTTTGATTACCAATTCGATTTCGTCACTGGTGATTGGTCTGTTTAGTTTTTCTGTTTCTTGCTTGGTCAGTCTTGGAAGGTTGTATTTTTCTAAGAAGTTGTCCATTTCTTCTATGTTTTCCAGCTTGTTAGCATATAGATTCTCATAATATTCTCTTATGATTCTTTGTATTTCTGTGGGGTCCGTCGTGATTTTTCCTTTCTCATTTCTGATTGTGTTTATGTGTGTAGATTCTCTTTTTCTCTTAATGAGTCTGGCTAGGGGTTTATCTATTTTGTTTCTTTTTTCAAAGAACCAGCTCTTGGTTTTATTGATTTTTTCTATTGTTTTATTCTTCTCAATTTCATTTATTTCTTCTCTAATCTTTATTATGTCCCTCCTTCTGGTGACTTTGGGCCTCATTTGTTCTTCTTTTTCCAATTTCAGTAATTGTGTCTTTAGACTATTCATTTGGGAATGTTCTTCCTTCTTTAAATAGGCCTGGATTGCAATATACTTTCCTCTTAGAACTGCCTTTGCTGCGTCCCACAGAAGTTGTGGCTTTGTGTTGTTGTTGTCATTAGTCTCCATATATTCTTTGATTTGTTTTGATTTGGTCGTTAACCCATTGATTAATTAGGAGAGTGTTGTTAAGTCTCCATGTATTTGTGAGCCTCTTTGATTTCTTTCTAAAATTTATTTCTAGTTTTATACCTTGATGATCTGAGAGTTGGTTGGTAGGATTTCAATATTTTTGAAATTACTGAGGTTCTTTTTGTGGCCTAGTATGTGGTCTATTCTGGAAAATGTTCCATGTGCACTTGAGAAGAATGTGTATCCTGTTGCTTTTGGGTGTAGAGTTCTGTAGATGTCTGTTTGGTCCATCTGTTCTAGTGTGTTGTTCAGTGCCTCTGTGTCTTTACTTATTTTCTGTCTGGTTGATCTGTCCTCTGGAGTGAGTGGTGTGTTGAAGTCTCCTAAGATGAATGCATTGCTGTCTATTTCCTCCTTTAATTCTGTTAGTATTTGTCTCACATATGCTGGCGCTCCTGTGTTGGGTGCATATATATTTATAATGGTTATGTCTTCTTGTTGGACTGACCCCTTTATCATTATGTAATGTCCTTCTTTATCTTTTGCTACTTTCTTCGTTTTGAAGTCTATTTTGTCTGATACAAGTACTGCAACACCTGCTTTTTTCTCTTTGTTGTTTGCATGAAATATCTTTTTCCATCCCTTCACTTTTAGTCTGTGTATATCTTTGGATTTGAGTTGAGTTTCTTGTAGGCAGCATATAGATGGGTCTTGCTTTTTTATCCATTCTGTTACTCTGTGTCTTTTGATTGGTGCATTCAGTCCATTTACATTTAGGGTGATTACTGATAGGTATGTACTTATTGCTATTGCTGGCTTTAGATTCGTGGTTTCCAAGGGTTCAAGGGTTGCTTCGTTACTATGTAACAATCTAACTTAACTTTCTTGTTAAGTTATTGTAAATACCGTCTGATGTTTCTTTATTTCTCTCCCTTCTTATTCCTCCTCCTCCATTCTTTCTATAATAGGTGTTTTATTCTTTGCCTTTAGTTAGTATTTGGATGGTCTGCATTCTTTGCTATGATTTTATTTTCTCTGGTGACATCTTTTCAGCTTTAGGTGTGCTTCCATCTAGAGCAGTCCATTTAAGATATCCTATAGTGGTGGTTTATGAGAGGCAAATTCTCTCAACTTTCGTTTGTCTGGAAATGGTTTAATCCCTCCATCATATTTAAATGATAATCGTGCTGGATACAATATTCTTGGTTCGAGGCCCTTCTGTTTCATAACGTTAAATATATCATGCCATTCTCTTCTGGCCTGTAAGGTTTCTGTTGAGAAGTCTGATGATAGTCTGATGGGTTTTCCTTTGTAGGTGATCTTTTTTCTCTCTCTAGCTGCCTTTAATACCCTGTCTTTATCTTTGATCTTTGCCATCTTAATCATTATGTGTCTTGGTGTTGTCTTCCTTGGGTCCCTTGTGTTGGGAGATCTATGAGCTTCGGTGGACTGCGAGACTACTTCCTTCCCCAGCGAGGGAAACTTTTCAGCAATTATTTCTTCAAAGACACTTTCTATCCCTTTTTCTCTCTCTTCTTCCTCTGGTACTCTTATAATGCGAATATTGTTCCGTTTGGATTGGTCACACAGTTCTCTTAATATTCTTTCATTCCTAGAAATCCTTTTATCTCTCTCTACCTCAGCTGCTCTGTATTCCTGTTCTCTGTTTTCTATTCCATTAACAGTCTCTTGCATGTCATCCATTCTGCTGTTAAGCCCGTCAGTCGCTTGTCTGATTTCTGCATTGTCTTTCCTCAGTTCCCTCACTTTCTCCCTCAGCTCTTGCACATTTCTCTGTAGGTCCATCAGCATGGTTATGACTTTTATTCTGAATTCTTTTTCAGGAAGACTGTGCAATTCCATCCCTTCAGACTCCCTCTCTGGGGTTGTCTGGTTGATTTTGGTCTGAACCATATTCCTCTGTCTTTTCATGGCTATAGAATTGGTCACTGATAGTTGCCACATATGTCAGCTGGGCTCTTTAAGACTTTAAAAAGAGGAGAAAAAAAAAGAAAAAAAAGAAGAAAGAAAGAAAAAAACAAAAACAAAACAAAAAACAAAGCAAAACAAAAAAACAAAAAAAAATGCCCACCAGACGTAGATTCTGTGGGAATGCTGTAGGTGGCGCTATTGCCCCGCTATTCCACAGCTGTGACTGCGCCGCTCCGCAGGGCCCTTTATCGCTCTGGCAGGGGTGGGAACGAATAGGAGGCTGTTGATCTCAGTGAGAAGTGGAAGTATGGCTACGCTTCCTCAGTCGCCAGCTAAGGCGTCTGAAACTCCCCCGGACTCCCAGCCTGCTGGGCTGAGTTTGCTGGGGCGATCCGGCTCCTCTGCTGGGCTCCTGTCTCTTTAAGACCGCTGAAGAAAGCGCGCGCTTTTTTTTTCCTTCCCGGGAGCCGGCTGCAAGCACCCTGGCATGTTCCCGGCTCAGATCCTGCCCCTCTGTCTCTCCAATCTCTGCTGCACTGTGCAATGTGGGCCAGCGCTCCCCGCGCAGATCCCCGGGGCTGGCTACTTCGCGGGGTGTACTTCCACTCCCTCCCGGCTCTGAATCCTCTCCTCCCACCGGTGCGCTGGGGTGGGGGACTGCTCGGGTCCCGCCGGGTCGCGGCTCAGTATCTTACCCGCCTCTTGGGGTGCCGAGTCCTCTCGGGTGTAGCTGCACGCTGTGCGCTTTCCTGTGTATTCTCGTCTCTCTTTTAGGAATAGTTGTATTTGCTGTGTTTTCGTAGATATATATAGTGTTGGGAGGAGATTTCTGCCGCCCTGCTCACACCGCCATCTTCCCGGAAGTCTCTTTAGGGTTTTTTATGTACAGTATCATGTCATCTGCAAATAGTGACAATTTGACTTCTTCTTTACCAATCTGGATGCCTTGTATGTCTTTGTTTTGTCTGACTACTGTGGCTAGGACCTCCAGTACTATGTTGAATAACAGCGGAGAGAGTGGGCATCCCTGTCTTGTTCCCGATCTTAGATGAAAAGCTTTCAGCGTCTCACCGTTAAGTATGATGTTAGCTGTGGGTTTGTCATATATAGCCTTTATGATGTTGAGGTACTTGCCGTCTATACCCATTTTGTTGAGAGTTTTAATGAGGAATGGATGCTGAATTTTGTCAAATGCTTTTTCAGCATCTATGGAGATGATCATGTGGTTTTTGTTCTTCTTTTTGTTGATGTGGTGGATGATGTTGATGGATTTTCGAATGTTGTACCATCCTTGCATCCCTGGGATGAATCCCACTTGATCATAGTGTATGATCCTCTTGATGTATTTTTGAATTCGGTTTGCTAATATTTTGTTGAGTATTTTTGCATCTACATTCATCAGGGATATTGGCCTGTAATTTTCTTTTTTGGTGAGGTCTTTGCCTGGTTTTGGTATTAGAGTGATGCTGGCTTCATAGAATGAATTTGGAAGTATTCCCTCCTCTTCTATTTTTTGGGAAACTTTAAGGAGAATGGGTGTTATTTCTTCTCTATATGTCTGGTGGAACTCAGAGGTGAATCCATCTGGTCCGGGGGTTTTGTTCTTGGGTAGTTTTTTGATTACCGATTCAATATCGTTGCTGGTGATTGGTCTGTTTAGTTTTTCTGTTTCTTGCTTGGTCAGTCTTGGAAGGTTGTATTTTTCTAAGAAGTTGTCCATTTCTTCTAGGTTTTCCAGCTTGTTAGCATATAGATTCTCATAATATTCTCTTATAATTCTTTGTATTTCTGTGGGGTCCGTCGTGATTTTTCCTTTCTCATTTCTGATTCTGTTTATGTGTGTAGATTCTCTTTTTCTCTTAATGAGTCTGGCTAGGGGTTTATCTATTTTGTTTATTTTTTCAAAGAACCAGCTCTTGGTTTATTGATTTTTTCTATTGTTTTATTCTTCTCAATTTTGTTTATTTCTTCTCTGATCTTTATTATGTCCCTCCTTCTGGTGACTTTGGGCCTCATTTGTTCTTTTTCCAATTTCAGTAATTGTGTCTTTAGACTATTCATTTGGGATTGTTCTTCCTTCTTTAAATAGGCCTGGATTGCAATATACTTTCCTCTTAGAACTGCCTTTGCTGCGTCTCACAGAATTTGTGGCTTTGTGTTATTGTTGTCATTGGTTTCCAAATATTCTTTGATCTCTGTTTTAATTTGGTCGTTGACCCATTGATTATCAAGGAGAATGTTTTTAAGTCTCCATGTATTTGTGAGCCTTTTTGGTTTCTTTCTAAAATTTATTTCTAGTTTTATACCTTTGTGATCTGAGAAGTTGGTTGGTAGCATTTCAGTATTTTTGAATTTACTGAGGTTCTTTTTATCGCCTAGTATGTGGTCTATTCTGGAAAATGTTCCATGTGCACTTGAGAAGAATGTGTATCCTGTTGCTTTTGGGTGTAGAGTTCTGTAGATGTCTTTTAGGTCCTTCTGTTCTAGTGTCTTGTACAGTACCTCTGTGCCTTTACTTATTTTCTGTCTGGTTGATCTGTCCTTTGGAGTGTGTGGTGTGTCAAAGTCTCCTAAAATGAATGCATTGCTTTGTATTTCCTCCTTTAATTATGTTAGTATTTGTTTCACATATGCGGGCCGTCAGCGTGGTTGTATTCCCTGTAAGATAAACAGGCAGAGTGGCTGTCTTGAAAGAGAGAGAGCAGCAGCTTGTGGGTGAGGAGGCACGTTTTTAAGGAGTAGGGTGTGTTTTACTATGGGGACTTTGGTGATTGGGTCTTAAGGGGTGGGGCAATCATCTGGTTGGTGATTGGATCTTAAGGGTTGGAGTGAAATGTTTAGAGATAAGGTGAGGCAAGTCCAGACATGATTTTCACTGGCCCATGTGCTTGGGACTATGTGGTAAATGGACGATAAAGTCTTACAATAACAACGAAGCAAAACTGAAGGAACAAAATAGCAGCAGACTCACAGACTCCAAAAAGGGACTAGTGGTTACCAAAGGGGAGGGGTGTGGAGGGAGGGAGAAGGGGATTGTAAGGTGTCATGATTGGTGCGCATCTTGTGTGTGGGGTCACGGGGAAAACTGTAGCTCAGAAAGACAAATAGGGACCTTGGCATCTTATTATGCTGATGGACAGTGACTGCAATGGGGCATGGGGGTCTTGATAATGGGGGTGAATGTAGTAACCACATTGTTTTTCTTGTGAAACCTTCGTAAGAGTGTATATCAATGATACCTTAATAAAAAAAATGTTAACACATTAAGTGACAGTATTACCATAGATAGAAGGTAACTGAAAACAAATCTTCAAAAGTCAGCATTATTCAGTCCTAGCTTGATACTGTTAACCTTGGAAGTATGAGGTCCACATTACAAAGGGAACCCTGTAAGTTTTCTGACATGTTAAAGAGGTTTTTCTCCTTGATGCAATCAGGGCTGAAAGGGAATTGAAAAGGAAATTTTCCACTATGTGATTCATGGTAAGGTTGCATTATTTTGCTTCTAAAATAATTTTTTATAGCATCATTGGTAGAAATTATACAAAATGGGAGACAACTGAATGAGGTGACTGATTTTTTGTAATTTGATGATTATTTGTTTAGTTTCAGTTTCAGTCCAGCTCCCTTTGTATTACTGGGATGATAACACATTGATCTTTGTTGATCTTATAATACATTGATCTTTATTACTGTAAGTTCTTAGAGATTTTTTTTCACTGCAATAAATTAACAGTGCCTTTGTATCCTTTAGGAAAGAAGAGATTACTCAAAGAGCTCTGAAGTACAGTGCCAGTTGTAGTGAGCTTTGTGCTAAGCTGTATCAGCCAAAAATGGCTGTGGAGTCCAGAGCAGTTTCAACCCTGGTACCTCAGAATCCTCAGGAACAGGAACTAATATTGGTGAAAGTAGAAGAAAGCCTTTCTTGGGGTCAGAAATTTAAGCAGAATGGGAGGACCCACTCCTACCAAGAGCTGTTTCGTCAGCAGTTCAGAAAGTTTAGCTACCAGGAAACACCTGGGCCCCGGGAGGCTCTGGGCCGACTCCAGGAGCTTTGCTATCAGTGGCTCATGCCAGAGTTGCACACAAAGGAGCAGATCCTGGAACTGCTGGTGCTGGAGCAGTTCTTGAGCATCCTGCCTGAGGAGCTGCAGATCTGGGTTCAGCAACATACTCCAAAAAGCGGCGAGGAAGCTGTGACCCTGTTGGAGGATTTGGAGAGGGAATTTGATGATCCAGGGCAGCAGGTGGGAACAGGGAGATGTGCTGTGTCATGGGGAAAGGAATTTACAGAGTGGAGGGAGTATGTGGCATGATCATCATAGTGGGATGAAAATTTTTTGTCTCTACTGCACCATAACCCTGAAATGACTACTACAGTCACCCCTCTCTATCCTTAAATAGTGCTCTTTTCCTTTTTGCTCATTTGCTCAGCCCTGGAGTTACCTGCATTGACCTCTTTGAAATTTTTACTAATTTCCTCATGGATTTTCTTAACAAAGCTAACCATGTTTTACTGACTTCAGGGAGCAGCGGTGCCATGGAAGGATTTGACATGTCTTGGAGCATCCCAGGAGTTAACAGACATCCAACTCCAGCTGTTAAAGACACAGATGAAACCCTGGGAACCTTGCCTTTCCCCAGAAAGTGGTAAGAAATAGACACCTTGGAACTGTTATCATGTAGGCCTCTGGTTTTGAGGATATGGAATTTCATTTTATAAAAAACCACATGTGAACCTCACCTTTACTATTCTAGACCAGAGGTGCTTGCTTTAGCAGCTTTGTATTCAGCAGCCCTCATGAATTACAGTCAGCCCTCATGGTGTCTCTTGCCCTGCCATTTGTTCATTTGCCATGCCTTCATTACATAATCTAATACAGGGTGCTAATACATGTCTGGTACTGTGGTAGGATCTGGGTCTGCGGTAGGATCTCTGTCTTCAAGGAACTTTCAGGTCTAGATGGGGTGGTAGACACACAAAAAGGCAATTGCAGTATAGTGAGTAAACTGTAGAATAAAAGGAGGCACTGGGTACTGTAGAGACTTGTGAAAAAATACCTAACCAGCCTTTGAGGTTCAAGGAATGTTTCCTGGAGAAAGGCATCTAAGTTTATACTTGAACTTGAGTAGGAGAAAGCAAGGTAAATAGGTGGGTGGAGGAGTGTCCCACGCTAAAGAGAAAAACCATTTCTTAACACTTCTCGACACCAGATATGTGGGATTTTCTCTCACATTAAGCAATTTTGAGCTAATACCCCAGAATTATTGCAGCTGTCATAGGTTAAGGTTTCAGTCTCACAGAGCTGCCTCCCACTTCAGATGCCAGTCGCATGTAATGAGTCCCCAGGTTACTGTCCAGTTTGACTACAAATCAGAGATTGCATGACCCCCTTGTCAGGTTTCATAATTTTCTATAATGGCTCACAGAACACAGGGAAACTGGTTTATTATAAAGGATAAAAATGAATGGCTAAAGGGACTGGGGAGGATGGGCAGGAAGGGAGGGGCAAGAGGGAAAAAGGGACATTATGATTAGCAGATGTAATGTTAGGGGGGGCGCAGGGAGGGCTGTGCAACCCAGAGAAGACAAGTAGTGACTCTATAGCATCTCACTATGCTGATGAACAGTGACGGTGATGGGGTTGGTGGGGGGGACCTGATGAAGGGGGAAGTGTAATCACCATAATATTACTCATTTGATTGTAGATTGGTGATATCAAAATAAACTTAAAAAAAAATGAATGGCTAGATGAAGCAGTAAGTAGGGTCAAGTCCAGAAGGGTCTTGAGTACAGGAGCTTCTGTCCCTTTGGAGCTTGGGTTGTACCACTCTCCTGGCACTTGGATGAATTCACTATGCCAAAGCACTCTCAACCCTTTTGTTTTAGGTGTTTATGAAGCCTTCATTAAAGCATGATTGATTGATGAAATTATTAGTTATTGGTGATTAAATCTCCAGCCTGTCTCCCTGGAGGACAGGGTGAAGCTGCAGGTTCCAAACCTTTAATCCCATGGTGGGTTCCTTTGTCATCCATCCTCCAACCTCCAAGAGTCACCTCATTAGCATAAACTCAGGTGTGGTTTTAGGGGCTTACTGTGAATAACAGACACTCCTCTTACCCCTACCACTTAGAAAAGCTGTGTAGGGGCTGGAGATGAAGTCCACATACACATTTCCTAGGTTACAATATCACTCAAGCAAAGACCCCACAGAGTTCTGAAGGTGAGAGAATACAACCCATGCTGAGAATTGCAGGTGATCCAATTTAACTTGAATAGAGAATTCATAGGGGAGAGGTGTAGGGGATAAACTAAGAGGAAATGGGACCCAGGTTGTGAAAACATGTCACCCTGACCAGTTGGTACAGGGCAGTGGTTACAGTGGAGGGATTTTTGACATGATTGTATTTGTGTTTCAGGTTTGTGTGTTTAGAACGTAGTTGCAGAGGGGAGAATGGAATGTGAGGGAGGCAAGAGTAGAGTGCTAGACTATTGTAATCCTAGTGAGTACAGTGACTAAGTCAAGCTATAATCTGGTAAGTGGGTGGGCATCAGAGCTGACTCCAGTTCATTGGCACTAAATCTTGTGACAGTGACTGGTCATTGTTGCAGGGTAGTATGTGGGAGAGGAGTTGAGAGTGGTAGTCAGGTTTCTGTCTTAAGCAACTTGGTTAATGGTGGTGGTGTTCATACAAATGGGAAGAAGTAATCTGATGTGTTTCTTTGGGACATTTTGGTGCTTGTAAAATATTCATGAGTAACATGCCCAATTGGTATTGGATTTCAGAGTATAAAGCTTTAACAGGGAGAATTTGGATAGACTGGGTAGACGCTGGTTAGCTTGTACATGTTGGTTGAAGCCTGAGAGGTAGAGAGTTTACAGAGAAAGAACACCAGAGAGCCCTCTGGGGTCCTCCGAACAGAATCTGGAGGAGATTGCATTTGAATCTGTGAAGGAAGAGCCACAGAAATCAGGCTAATAATGTAGCTGTAAGAGAATGTCTCCAGAAGGAAGGTGTGGTCTCCAGTGTCAGAGCTGCAGAGAGGCCAACTAAGTGTCCAGAAAGTGTACATTAGATTAAGCAACTGTGAAGTTGATGATCTTGATGGGGTGGGGGTGGGGGTGGTGGGGTGCAGGGTAAGACAGAAACCATACTACAGAATGAAGTTGAGTATAGACAGCCTCTTCAAGACACTTTACTCTGATTGGGAGTGAGGTTGCATGAGGGAGATGTGTAGGCAAGAAGCTTGATATGAAAAGATGAGGGACATGGGTCTATGTGAATGCTGATGAGTAGGAGTAAGTGGAAAAAACTTAGAAATATCAGGAAAAGAGTCTTTTGTAAGTGATCAATTGAAGTCTCAGAGGAGGGAGGAAAAGATCAACTTCAAATGTTGATACAGACTTTAGTATTAGAAAGGAGGAGGGGGCCCTGTTATGACCAGCTAAAGAAAAGATATGTGTGGACAGTGACATCTTGGTGGGTAGAAGCCTGTTTTTCTCTCACATAGAAAGCACTGAGAGTGACTGGAGAAACAAAAACTCTGGTTTTTGCTGTTATCATTTCAGATTATGAAAACAGTGAATCAGCAACAAAGGACATACCGGGAGAAAAAGCACCAAGACTTCCCCAGGAACCTTCATTTGGAGGAGTTAGTGAACAGGAGAGCAATGTAGAGTGGCAGCAAGGGAGTACCACAGCATGGAAATTGAGAGTACCCCCTTCCCAGGGGGGTAGTCTTAGTCAGGTGATCTTCACACACAAATCTCTGGGAAAGAGAGACCATCATGAGCCTCAGAGAAGCTTAGTGCTGAGTACAAGCTCTATAGCATGTCAGAAAGCTCCAGAAGAGAGACCTTACAGATGCGACATATGTGGGCGCAGCTTCAAACAGCATTCCTCTCTTACGCAGCACCAGAGGATCCATACTGGAGAAAAGCCCTATAAATGTAATCAGTGTGGGAAGGCCTTTAGTTTGAGGTCCTATCTTATTATTCATCAGAGAATTCATAGTGGTGAGAAAGCATATGAATGTAGTGAATGTGGGAAAGCCTTCAACCAGAGCTCAGCCCTCATTAGGCATAGGAAAATCCATACTGGTGAGAAAGCTTGCAGATGTAATGAATGTGGCAAAGCATTCAGCCAAAGTTCCTATCTCATTATACATCAAAGGATCCACACCGGTGAGAAACCCTACCAGTGCAGTGAATGTGGAAAGACCTTCAGCCAAAGCTCAAAGCTCATCAGACATCAGCGGATTCACACAGGAGAGAGACCCTATGAATGCAACGAGTGTGGGAAAGCCTTCAGGCAGAGCTCAGAGCTGATAACCCATCAGAGGATACATAGTGGGGAGAAACCCTATGAATGTAGTGAGTGTGGGAAGGCCTTCAGTTTGAGTTCAAACCTCATCAGACATCAGAGAATTCATAGTGGGGAGGAACCTTATCAGTGTATAGAGTGTGGCAAAACCTTTAAAAGGAGCTCAGCCCTTGTTCAGCATCAGAGAATACATTCTGGGGATGAGGCTTATATATGTAATGAGTGTGGGAAGGCTTTCAGGCACAGATCAGCCCTTATGCGCCACCAGAGAGTCCACACTGTAAAGTAACTTGTGAATACAGTGAGTACTGTAACTACATCAGATTTATATATATGCTAGTCAGAAGGGTTGAGAGCAAGATGTATTGAAGTAATAAATGTCTAGGTCTTGAGTCAGCCTGACTTTATGCAGCACTTCCCAATGTTAGTGCAAATTGTCCCTTTAAAGCTTTTCCAGTGACTAATCAGAACATTATATTGAAAAGCCATTGCTTCCAACTTTTCTCTTGCCATTAGGAATAATCAGGACATGGAAAAATGGGAATTTAACATTGACACCTCATTTTACATGCAAATTTCATCAATGGTACAGTAACCCAGGGTCTGACTGCATCCGATTGTCAGTGTGCCAGATTGGAGGATGGTATGGACAGTGTGAAGACTTTTTTGTCAGTGTTGCAGAAGTTTTACTGACCAATTAAGAACAGTGACAGGGCCGTAAGACATGGGGAAAGTTTCATCAGTGCTTTGATGAGCCCAGAGCAGGTCACAAATGAAAAGGTGGAAGAAGGAATACAGACCTGACAGTTTTTGAATGCCTGCTTTGTCTAGGCAGTAGGTACAACGGAAATAAAAGTGGTTCATTGGACAAGGTGGGCAGTCCGTGGCCCTGGTTTGATCGGCACTGCTCTGTCAAGGAGTCCCTGCCTCAGCCTTGGGGCAGGGAAGGCTCCTGAGAAAAAAGTGAGGAAGGGGAGGCAGGCCAAGAAACTTCCCAGTAGAGGGAGCAGTAGACAAGGGCCAGGAAGAAAGTCTGGGAAATCAGGCTGTTTTGTGTGGAACAGTCCTGTTGGTTTCTTTTTAAGTAGAGTTGTGTCTGTAAGAAGTATGGATATAGCCAGAACCTCTGTAGCAGTATCTGTAGTAAAATAGCCAGTGGAGAAGTTTGTTAGACAAAACCTAAGTCCTTGAACCTTGGGGTGGTGAGGAGCTTTGTGTTGGTCTGTTGTGACCCCAGGGGAAGGGTTAATAGGTAGTTTCTTTGCCCAGCCTACATGTTAGGATAAGCCTAATGCAGGGACAGAAATCATAAAGCCCAACCTGGAGGTGGAGTCGAGTTCTGCATCTTCCTCTCCCACACACATTACTCCTTTGGTCCTTAAGACTGTGAGAGCTTCAGTCGGCTCCTGCCTGATTCCCAGGGCTCTGGGTCAAGCTGCTGTGGCTGCTGTGCCATTTGTTGAAGGGCTGCAACTGCGGGGATGCTGGGCAGTCCCTTGGGCCCAAGTGTTAAAGACATGTCAGTTGCTGGGTCTGTGACTGACTCTCCAGACACCTCACACATGCTCAGCTTTGTTCTAGCAGCAGCATTTCACAGGATTTTGTGCACTGTGTTAAAGTTCACGCTGAAGGGGCATGACATGATATCCAAAGTAATCATGGTCCATTCAGAGGCCACTCTTTTCTGAGGTACCCAGCAGGAAAAGTTGCTTAGACTGGTGCTTCTCAGTGTAACCTGGAAAGGTGTACAGGTTAGTCAGCAACTTGTTAATTGAAATACCTAATCTGTTGGAGTTGTAACACCTTATCAAATAGAAGTCTTGTGAGAATCTAGAATTCTGTGTGTGGGAAAAGAGTTCTTGTGAGGTAAATGCAGAAGTAATGCTCCAGTTGGGGCACACAGATCAGAGTGTACTAACCAGCAAGAGTGGCAGGCACTAAGTGCCCATACTTGGAGAAAGAATCTAAAAAAAGCAAGGGGTAGGATCATTTGGGAAAGATGACAAAATGTAACAAAAAAACATGGTAAAAGCTGTTCAACTCTTAACTTTCCTCTTCTATAGAGAAAGACTCAAACACAAAAGGATAGGACAGATGTTGTAGGATTGATAAGACATACATCACAAAAGGGACATATTCTTTATATAGAGAGTGCTTACATATTTGAACAGGAAACAATAGGAACTTGCTAAGGGCTTTGCATATATGTATTCATTGTTTCTCAGATGGCCCATATTTTGCGTTTGAGGAAATGAAGGCTTAGGATCATGGCTTACTCAAGGTCTTAGAGCTAAAAAGTGGTGAGGTCAGCCTTTGAACCCAGGCAGTAGGAATCTACAGCCCTACTGTGCAGATACTTCTCTAAATACTGTCTCCCAGCACATGAAAGTGTCCCAGTAGAAAAAGTAGGCAGTCACAAAACCATAAATGCCAATTCCTAATAAATGTTCAGCCTTGCTGGGATTAAAATTGTGTATTAATCCAGGATGGCCTTTTTTCCTTCATACAACTAACAAAATTCAGGGACATTGGGACTCGTGCTGCTGGTGAGATGTGAGTAAATACTGTCTCTGGCAATCTGTACCAGAAGCCTTAAACTATTTCTTTCTAACTAAATTTTTACCTGGAAACATGTGCTTCAGAAACAATCATGAATGTATACAAAATCTTAAAGCTGTTAAATGACAGAGCATTCATATCTTAAAAATACAAGATTGTACAATCTGATTCCATGTAAGGAATATATTTATGTGATTAAAAGACTGGAAATATAATCTCAAAGTGCTATACTGGTTATCTCTGGGTATTAAGATTACAGGTGATTTAACTTTCTCTTTTGCTTTTCTGTCTTCCAAGTTTTCCTACAATGAATACCTGAAACTTCTAAAGTCAGAGAAAAAAGGTTAAAAGAAATGGAGACCCTGAGTAGTTGAGAAATACGAAGAAAAGCACCTACTTTTCATAGCATCTCTGCCCCTTCCATGTCCTGGGGAGGTTGGCTAATTGTTAACTCTGATCTGTGACTTCCTAATTGATAAATGATGGTGGCACACATACCGTCTCACACCAATGTACAAAGAGAGTCTTCTGCAAATTGTTGCTGTGCAAATAAGTTATCTGTGTGGTGATTTGCAGTTGAGGAAAGCAATAGCCTTCAAGTGGAGACCTTTGTTTTTGTTAGTGCTTTCCATGAATTCTGCAGCCAGAAGTGAGTCACCTCACTTCTGGACCCCCAGTTTAAAGAAGCTGAAGTAGAACTATGGTTACAGCATCAGCCTTCTGTGTGTTCTTGAAGCAGGGGCAGTTGTAGAAGGCAGATGTCAAAGGTAACTTGTTTTCCTTGCTGGGGTAAAGGAGTCCATGCCTTCCCTGTCTGCCCACAACCCTCTAGTTTCTCCTGGTGGAGGAAGTCCAGGAACACGATGTTTACTGTAAATGGATTTTGCACAGATTTACAGATTTAAAAATGTAACTTGTGATTTAGGCAAAGTGCTTAGTATCCTACCTCCTCCCTCCCCATTTCTATAGGCTACAATTAGCACTGTCTATTGAGGGGACTGGAAATGGAATCAACCTGACTGCGTCCTCTTCTACCTTCACTGTGAACTCCTTTGCTGCTCTTGCCCCATAAAGTGAGCTCTCAGAACAGAGGTAGGAAATTGAAATCATTCCCCAGGGAAAAGGAACTGACCTGAGAGCATTTCTGCAATGGGGGAGGGTGAGCCCCTTGAGCAACCCCACCTGCACCCACTCGCCTCCTTTCCCTGCTTTCTGAGCCATAACCAGATACTGCTACCTAGTGACTCATTCACAGCTGTCTTCCTCAGTGGCACAAATGCCCCAGATCTAAAGGGTCCTGGGTTTTTCCTGCACATGAGGACTTGTTGAGAGAAGAGGGGAAGGCCACAGCAGTGCCCCAGGATCTTGCTCCCTGGCTGATTGTGCTAGACACAATGTGTGTATTTTAAAAGGCAACTTGCACTCATTCCCATGGTTTGTAAACCACAGGACAGCCCCAGATGTCCTCTTGATTTTGTGACTTCACCTTGTGAACAGCAACCCCAGGGACTAGCTACAATGTTCAGTCACTTTTTGGGGCAGGGAGTAAAGAGAACACCAGTCCCCCGACTCCCACAACCCCTTTCCTATACCCCCAGCACATCTCCAGTCCTGTTACGGTGCTCCCTATTCCTAGGTGGGTAATCTCAGCAAATATTAAAGTTCACATTTTATTACATTCTAATGCTAAACAGTTGAAACATATACTCAAAGTATAAATGTTAAAATCAGTTACTAAAAATGATTTAACAAGATTTTTACCAAAAAATACTGAGACTTCAGAGAGAAATGAAAATACTCCAAAATGTTAATATTTCTATGGGTTGTGGGATTGTGAATGTTATGTTTTCTCATTTATCTTCCAAAAAATTACTTATCTTAAGACAAAGTGTTACGGCCTTATAGGAGGCAGAATTTTCCAATGAATGTCATCATTCACTCACAGGGAATGTTGTCTCTAAAAAATAAATGTCTGCTCTGCTGACGGACACCTATCATGTCTTTGTGGGTCACATCCATGCGATTTTACTGTGTGTGTCTATCTTGCCTCAGCATTGATTACGGAAGCAGAGATAATATTCCAGTTTCAGTGAACTCACATAGGCCAGCAGCAAGAAACTGCAGTTGTATGACTTCCAGCATTTGTTCTACAATGTTTTGCTATAAAACATCCATACCTCAGTCTCCTTCCCCACCTCCGTAAAAAAGTCGTTTGACCCAAGTCGCCATGAAAATGCCAAAGTTCATTTGATCTTATCTGTAAATGTATCAGGGAAGGCTTCTCTCCACCACCATGATTATTCTATTACGTATCTTGTGCACTAGGGAGTAATAAATCTACCTATGCTAAGTGTCTATTCTTGTACAAAGTTGCCAGCTGTCTCCTTTTCAAAATGATTAAGATTTTAAAAAATTAAAATGTGTCCTTTAGAAATTACAGCTAATGGGAGAACCATCATCTTAAAGATTAAAAAAAAACATAGTCTTCAAAAAAACGACTTGCTTAGACGGTAAAATAAAACTTTAAAAGTTGTTGAACCTTATGAAGTCAAAAGAGAGAGCTAGTAGGACATGAAAGCCAAGGTACCCTTATCCATGAACACGTTAGAATATGTGCCACACAATATTAAATAAATATTTGTCAATTTGTAGTTGAAAAAAATTTCTGAACCAAAAATAACATAAGGGTGTGCATATCAACACTAAACATCCTAGGCAAATTTTGAATTTAAAGAATGAAAATATGTAGTTAGGTAGATAAAGACAGACAAATAGATGAGAGAGGGAAGTAGATTTCTGTAAGCATCAAATAAGCGAAAAAAATTAGGAGTGGAAATCAGACTGGGCTCAGATTTCTCTGGAAATACTAAACTCCAAAGGACAATGAGGAAACTACTAAAGAATTTAAGAACAGTTTGTAATATCTTTGCCCCACAACAGTTATATAACCTGCCAAATTTTATTTTTACAGGCAACAGAAAAATATTTTGAGTATTCTGTTCTTATTGTTATCCTGAGATATTATTTCATAAATATTTTATACCAGCAGTCTTCAACAAAAGGCACACTTTGTTGATGAGTGAACAAAGATTTATCAAGGGCATAAATGGGCCTGAAGACTGTGGAAGCATGCAGATCAGTGTAGTGGTGTCCACTGCCTTACACATTTCATGGTAAGCTGACAGAGCATTTAAAAAAGTGTTTCATACTAATGTAGCTTATGGCTTAGAACACAGGAGTCCAAAGAACTAATTAGTTGTAGAAAATGCTTTCTTTTCCTGTCTGCTTAAATTCTTGTTTGGATTTCCTAGCATTTTACATAAATGTACTCTTTCAAGACAAGTATCAAATGATTTCACTCACATGTGGAGTATAAGAACAAAGAAAAAATACTGAAGGAACAAAACAGCAGCAGACTCACAGAACCCAAGAACGGACTAATAGTTACCAAAGGGAAAGGGACTGGGGAAAATGGGCGGGAAGGGAGGGATAAGAGGGAAAAAGGGGCATTACGATTAGCAGATGTAATGTTGGGGGGGCACGGGGAGGGCAGTACAACTCAGAGAAGACAAGTAGTGATTCTATAGCATCTCGCTACGCTGATGGACAGTGACTGTAATGGGGTTGGTGGGGGGGACCTGATGAAGGGGTAGTTTAATAACCATAATATTGCACATGTAATTGTAGATTAATCATACCAAAATAAATTATATTAAAAAAAATGTACTCTTTCAGTCTGTTTTCACTCAGCTTAGCTTTGAAATTCATCCATGTTGTGTATATCAACACTTCACAACTTATTAATTAATGGTGTTCAGTTGGATGGGTATGCTACAGTTTACTTCTCCAATGTACATTTAGGTTGTTTTGGTTATTAAAGACAAAGCAGTTAGGAACATTTGTGTACAAGCCTTTGTATGGACACATTTTAATAAGTATGTAATATGTAATAGTTACTTTCTTTCGCACAAGTATGTAGGAGTTGAATGAGTAAATCATATAGTAGGTTATGATTAATATTTTAAGAA
Source organism: Smutsia gigantea (assembly GCA_032199065.1). NCBI lineage: Eukaryota > Metazoa > Chordata > Mammalia > Pholidota > Manidae > Smutsia > Smutsia gigantea. The sequence goes on along the minus strand of JAVSCE010005958.1, from coordinate 932 downwards.
GCTGACAAACTATTTTCCAAACTGGTTGGGATTTCCCATTCCACCAGCATTGTGTGAGAGTTCCAATTCGACCACATCCTCACCAATACTTTGTTGGCTGACTCTAAAGCAGTTCTTAGAGGAAATTTTATAGCTTACCGGATTATATAAGTTCTAAAATCAATAATCTACTCTTTCAACATAGGAAACTAGAAAAAGAAGAGCAAATTATACCCAAAGCAAGCAGAAAGGAGGAAATTAATAAAAATAAGAGCAGAAATCAGTGAAATTAAAAATAGAAATACAGTAGTAAAAAAATCAGTGAAACCAAAGGCTGGTTCTTAAGAAACATTAATAAAAGTAACTCTCTAGACAGACGCAGTAAGAAAAAAAAGATAAAAATTAACAATAGAAGGAATAAGAGAGAGACCATCAGTACAGATTTAACAGACCCTAAAAAGATACTCAATTTACCTGTGATAAAGATGGTAAAGTAACAAGAGAACTGAAAAGATAATAAGGGAATATTACAAAATATGCTATGTCCATAAACTTGTCAACCTAGATAAATATACAAACTATCAAAATTCACTCAAGAAGCATAGATAACTTGAATATTGCTGTATTTATTAAAGAAATTGAATTCATAGTTGTTGTTTTAAAGCAATAAAGGAACTCTAGGCCTGGATTTCACTGGCAAATTCCATCAAACATTAATGGAAGAAAATATACTAATTCTACACAAACACTGAAAAAATATTAGAAAAGGAAACACTTCTCAAAGAAATAAGAAAGAAAACTATGGATCAGAATCCCTCATGAATATAGATACTACCCTCCCCACCCCCAATATTAGCAAATCAAATTCAGTTATATATAAAAAGGATTAACACATCACCACCAAGTAGAATTTATTGTGAGAATGCAAGGTTGGTTCAAAATTCTAAGAAGAA